>BSBK01006510.1:200000-380000 GCA_027943335.1 Chamaecyparis obtusa
TATTCCCAAATTGGCGACATTTAAATTACACTCATTTTTTAACTCTTCAAATTTGTGACATTTAAGCTACTACAAACCTCTACTTTGTGAAATTTTGATCTCTTCCCTTTACTGACCATATCTTCTATGATATTTATTTCAGATTCATCTAGTTCTCTTAGTTGTCCAACATCTTCTACCATGAGCTCTGATACAAAACTAAAAGACAAAGAAATTCAAATAACATAAATTAATTGATTTTTTTCTTGCTTCAATCAATTACAACCATGTCTATTCCCTATAAAGGTTTGAGACCATTTTACAGTATTGTTATACACTGAGTTTATGCCTTTGTCTCAAGCTCTCGTAGTCTTGATAACCTAGTATAACATGGGAATCATCTCCATGTTGTGGGACCTATGCTAACTAAGATGAGGTTCTAGGCTGGTTCCTCTTGGATAATCACCTTAATTTGCTTCTAGACAGGAAAAGTAAACTTTAGAGGGAAAGGGATAGAAGAAATGCTTGAAAGGGAAATCACTGAAAGCTAACTACCTACTAGGTGATACACCAAAATTAGGGTTTGGATCTTAGTATAGAGGGATGAAATCAATGAATGGCTTAGGTCTAGTGGGTCACAACTTATGAATAGGCTTGCATAAGTGTTTCATAGGAGGGCCTGAAAATAAAACACAACTTATGACCTACAAGCAGACATTCACTTCTGCAACTCAGTGTAGGATTGAGACAAGACCATTAGGGGGCTGAAGTATACCCACAAAAGCATCTAAATCAAATCAAAACACAATAACACACACAATTACAGAAAGTAAGAGGGATCAGGAAACCTAAGATACCACTAAAAACATCGTATACTTTGATTCAATAAGAGATAATTCAAACAAGAAAGCATAGGGACATGAAAAATTGTCACAAAATTACCTCTACAATATCTGAATAATCAATGGGAGGTTACATAATGTGAAAAAACCAGAGGGCAGGAAGAAATGCCATGTATAGCTTTCCAAGAAAAGGACTTTCTTCTTTACAAAATGCGAACTCTGAGCTCAAAAGCTCCAAAAATACAATATATACATACTCAACTGCACGTAGGTAGGAGTCAAAAACCTAACTAGGGTTACAAGATTTACAATATAATAATCAAACCCTAAAGGTACACTAATGACCCATCATAAAAACTCTGAGAACACTAGCAATCAGATCAGATCTTTTCTTTGCGTGTTGATCTTGTACTGAGCCCCTCCTACAGACACAACAAACCTCGATCCATCTACCCACCTGCAACTCCACTAAGCCATGAAGGCTCACAAATCTGATCCTAAAGATATTTGGGTTTAAAAAAAGATTAACCTTGCAAAAGGTGGCACCAAGCTCATTAAAGCTTCAACACGACATGGTACTCTGTAAAGTCCGCGGTGCCAACTATCAGATCATCCTTCATCATCTCTCGAACAATCCCTGTCCTGGAGGATTAAATTCCAGCTACCCATGTTGTCGCGCATGGCCACAAGAACAAAACCCTAGCAAAAACTTTATACAAATTCAAATATTAACAGCTAGCAGATATTTTAAAATGTAACTATCGATGCAAAATCTCCCTGGTAGATGAATGGATGTGATGCACTGAGAAAACAACTCAAAATTCCTCTGACAAGTCAAATGCCACCATGGAAGTCAATGACCAATGAGAAGTGAGAAAATCATCATGTCAGCATATTTGGACCCACCTCGAGCCCTTCTTCTTTTAAGTCATTCAGCGACCACGCCACCGAAGACCTCTCCTCATTCACAAAATCCTTTAGTTAACCCTGTCCTGGTCAAGCGATTCAACGAACAAGGCATTTCATTGAATCGCTAGATATTTTACCCTAACCCTGGTTCCATTAAGTGAATGCAAGAATTCCTTCAGTCACCGAGTCGCTTAATACTTTACTAACCCTAGGCCGGGACTACCACATGGCATTCTCTTATTCATTTCATTCACCTCATCAGCAAACACCACCTCGGCTCTTCCCTGACATCGGACCCACTTAAGACAAGATTCCAATCCAACAGCGGGCACAAGATCTCATACCCTTCGAATATTCTTTCAGATCAGACACCCATCGTAGATCCTCATTAAGCCATGACCCCCATTGATATTTCATCCACCTAGCGAGTCTAGTCATCACCACGCAGACCAACCAAATTTGAGCACATCAGAAAAAGAGGACCCACCTGACAGAGCCCAGAGATAAAGTAAGATCAATGGTGGGTGCATGATCACATGTGTCAGAAAGATTCCTTGTGGACATGCACCATCCGTTGATCCTCTGCAGATGTCAGAGCCTTTTAAAATATTGGAAACCTAGTCCCACTAACACATTGCTGAATCACTACCATGTGGACCAATGAGAAGCTACCGATTTGTGTACACGTAGCTATGGACCCGCCAGGCATGAAGAGCTACGTCACCAAGGAGAATCAATGGTTGTCTTATAATCGCATACCTCTGATACATTTCATGAGAACACACACCAACCATAGATTTTCAAGCTTCTGACATCCCTGGGCCCGCTGAAAAAAATACAAGTCATCATCCCTCGACCAATGAAAAACCTCCAAGTAGGACACTGTGGTAGAGGACCCACAAAAGCCTGAAGTGCTGAGAAAAGGGAAGATCGGCGGTTGTCGTAAGATCACAAGCCTCTGGACAGACCCTTGAGATCTTATGACAACCGTTGATCTCATCAACTAGGACCCAACTTATCACTTAACCTTAGAGGTCTTAGTGAATGCGTGGCCAAAGGAAAATTGCTCAGTCGCTGCATAGAAATCTTAACCTTTGTTAAGTCTAAAGAATACGCGAACAAGGCACATCACAGAATCACTAGACCAAAAGTCTAACTTGGGGTTTCAATTAGAAAATGCCTGACTGAAGGCAATTTGTGGAGTCACTGAATACTTAAGGGAACTACCATTTTATTTCATGACTAGGAGAAACACCGCAGTCACCAGTTCGCTGAGAGAAAAAGGTAACAGCCAGAGAACTTAGAGAACTGGCGACCGATAAAGTAACATAAAAATAGAATGAGGAGCTTAGGGTTTGTAGGGTCAATTTAGCACCAACGGCTACTTTTTGAATTTTTTAAGGGTTTTGCACCTACCCAGAGGCCTAAAAAAAAGTTGCAGAGACCAGGGGAGAACAGATAAAGCCATGAAATTTTAGGGGTGCGTGGCAAGGTGAAAATGGAGATTTTGGAAAAGGTTTAGTTAAATTTTCATGCACATGAAAATTGGGGTAACATTTTGGCGATTTCTGCTGGATGTCGGCCTGCTAGACATAGATCAGTGGCCTTGACATATCCGTTGGGCATGGGGTCTTTCCAGGAACACAAAACTTTGACAGAGACAGAACTGAATAGAGGGACAAAACTTGTGCACAAGCACTTCTTGGAAAGTAAGAAACTAACCTAGAAAATAGGGAAAAAAAGTAGAAAAACACATATTTACAAGAATTTACAAAGAGGGATTAACCTCAAAGGAGGGCTTTAAGTGGAAACCATTCACTGAGATAGGTAGGGGAACTCCTTCCATATTTGATAGTTGAAAAGCATGGGATCCCTTGCGCTCTGTTATAACAAATGGTTCACCCCAAAAGGAATCAAATTTTGTATGCCTACCAGGTCTGGATCTGAATTCATCCCATTTGAGAACCACATCTCCCACCTTAAAATTTCTGACCCTGGCTCTTTTATCAAAGTTTCTATTTTTTTGAATCTGGTGGAACTCCATATCCTGCATTGATTTGTCTTTGATCTCTTCCAATTCCATCAACTGAGCATACCTGATCTACAAGGGATCTCCTTCTTCAAATAGAGCATACTGAGTGGCTAAGTCTAGAGCTAGTAATTTAGCTAAAATGGACAACTTAGCCTCTTTACCATATACTAGCATGTAAGGAGAATTACCAATGATTTTCTTTGGAGTAATTCTATCTAGCCATAATGCAGACCTGAGCTTAGTATGCCAATCCCTTTGATTTTCTTAAAGAGTCTTATTGATTATCCTAATCAAGTTCTTATTGGTGGATTCTACCAAGCCATTACCTTAGGGGTAGTAATTAGAACTGGTATTCAAATAGATGCCACTCCTAACTACCCACTCTAAGACTTTGAGGCCTATGAATGCCAATGCATTATCTAAAATTATGGAATCTAAAATGCCAAATCTATGAATTATGTCATCATAAAAACTCAATACAACATTTTCATTGGCCTCTTTTAAGGCAATCACTTCTGTCCATCTGGTGAAGTAATCTATTACAGTGATTATCCATTTATGGCCTGCACTAGATGGAGGGTTGATCATGCCAATGAAGTCTATACCCCACCTCATGAAGGGCTGCTTTGTTCTGATTGGTTGTAGGGGCAAGGCTGCAAACCTTTCTTTTCCTACAAACATGGCACACTTGATGCATTTTCTCACATACTCATGACTATCCTTAAAGATAGATGGCCAATAGTATCCAGCCCTCATGGTTTTAAAATTAGTAGTCCTATGAGAAAAGTGACCTCCAGAATGTCCATCATGAAACTCAAATAGGACATCAACTATCCTTTCTGAATCTATGCATCTTAAAAGGACACCATTGTGATCCTTTCTAAAAAGAACTTCATCTATCAGCACAAAAGGAATAGATTGTAATCTATAATACCTTCTTTTTGTTGAATCCAAACCTGTAGGACATTGTCCTATCTTCAAATAATTGATCATATTAGGCAACTAGCTTGTTGCTTTGGCTTGTTCTTCTGTATCATGCACCACCAGAGATGCATCTATTTTCTTTGATTTCTTTGAACTTTCATCTCCTGCCAAATGTTCATAGAGACCTCTTCCTCTAACCAGCTTGGTAGTTTGATTATCTATGTCATATTCCATCACCTTGGTGATCCAACCAGCTCTTTTCTCATTAAGGTCCTTGGAAAGAAAAAATTCTTTGACACTTGGATGAGTAACTTTTAAATGTACCCTGCTATGGGTCAACAAATATCTAAAGTTTTTAAGACTCTTTACCACAACAAGTACATGTTTCTCTACAAAAGAGTATCTCTATTCATATTCTTCTAAACCTTTGCTAAAGAAAGCAATAGGCTGCTCCAATCCATTTGAATTTTCTTGAGTCAAAATTGCAGATATAGCATCATGACCTCCATAAGCATAAAGGATAAAATCCTTACTGAAATTTGGGTTTAGGAGAGCAGAGGCTTCTGTCAAGGCCTCTTTGATAGCTTGGAAATTGACTCTCCCTTCTTTGGTCCAACTAAAAGTTGAACTCTTGTTTAACATGGCTATCAAAGGCTTGAGTAAATCTACAATGTTAGGTAAGAACCTCCTAACAAAATTAATCTTTCCTATGAAAGATTGGAGACTTTTCTTGTGATGTGGTAGGGGTAGCTCTAGGATAGCTACAATTCTCTCAGGATCCACTATAATTCCTTCTTTGGATACTACATATCCCAACAATTTTCCTTCATGAACTGCAAACACACACTTCTTGGGATTAAGAGATATCCCAAACTCTCTACATCTTTCAAAGATCTTCCTCAAATGTTTGATGTGATCTACTGCATGCTTAGAATAGATAGTTATGTCATCTAAGTAGACTAACACAAACTTGTACATGAGGCTCTTAAAGGCCATATCCATTTCCTTTTGAAATGTAGCACCTACATTTGACAAACCAAAGGGCATCTTTTGATAAGCCATGGTTCCCCACTTGGTTGTAAATGCAGTCTTATATTGATCCTCTTCATTCACTAGAATCTGATTGTATCCTGAATAGCCATCCAACAATGAAAATCTCTTGGATCCAGAGATACATTGTCGAATTTGTTCCATAGAGGGTAATGGATGGTGGTCTTTTAATGAAGCTCTATTAAGATCCCTAAAGTCAACACATAACCTTAGCTCCCCATTCTTCTTCCTGATAGGAACAAGGTTGGAAACCCAACTAGTATGCTTAATGGGGTAGATGATACCACTTTCTATCAATTTGAGCACTTCCTTATGCATAAGTGGCTCAAGCTTAGGATTAACAGGCCGTTGCTTCTACCTCATTGGTTTGGCTTTTGGTTCTAGCTCAATAGTGTGCTGGGCAAGGGCAGGGTCAAAACCTTTGAAGTCTTCATATTGCCATGCAAAAACATCACTGAATTCTTTGAATAATTAGGTATAAGCTTGCTTTTCCAATTTAGTGTTTACTTTTCCAAATTGTAAGCTCTTACCTGGTTCCAACTCTAGTTCAACACAATGTTCTTGTTGGACTACCAGGCCAGCTTTGTTTTCCTTGACTTGATCATCTTGTTGAAGACAACCTCTAATGTAACAAGACCTCTAGGCATCTTATTGGACTTTAGTTGTATCACTTGATCACCATAATTTTGTGATAGCCTATCTTGATTATACTATGAAAAGACATCTTCTTCAAACAAGAATTGTAGAATTTGTTCATCATTGTCAAACACTTGCCAATTGACATCATTATCAAGGATAGAAGGTCTGAAAATCACTTTGATATGCTATTGATCTACTTCTTTTGAAACACTATTTGGAATATCATACTAATATCCAACATCAGCTAATCTATTTGCATTTTGGTTTAGCTTCCTAGGGATAGCAATAATATTGAAAGCACAAAAATATTCAATTGCATCCCAAACTCTATGTTTGTATGCTTTCAAGGTGTCATTCTTGGTTGCACTTATCCCTCTTACTTGGCTGACAACTAACTCACTGTCACCATAAAATTTTAAGGCCTTAAGCCCTCTTTTTCTAGCCCACTCTAGTCCATTGACTAGACTTTCATACTCTACAGTATTGCTAGTGCGGGAGAAACTAAATCTAAAGGTAGTATAATACCTTTCTCCTTTTGGAGACACTAGCATAGTACCACCACCACAACCATGTCTACTTCTAGGTCCATCAAAAAATAGTTCCCAAACCTGATTGCTCTGATCCTCTGAATTAGTGTCTTCTTTGAAAAGGCTTGGCTCTATGGATCCACTTTCTTATATTAACTAACTTCCCAAACCAAAATCCCAAACAAGATTTTCTTGGGCCTCTGAAGCTCTTTCATCTAGAAGAATATCAGGGATACTCTCTATCTTTGTGCTTGCTTCACTAATAGTTTGGAAGTCACTATCATCAAATATAGGGTAGTTTACATTCATGGTATTGGACACATATGGTTCTATATGGTGTGCTACTAATGGTTCTAATTTAATGGTGACCTTGGTCCCATACCTTGTATGAAAAAGCATGTGAGACCAGTCAGAACATAGGTAGCCTCCTATCTTGGCTGTAAAATCCCTTGAAAGACATATAGCAAATAATGCAGGGAGATCTATAATATATATATCAAGGAGGATGGAGAAATTAGGACTAGCATGTAGGATTAGGCTGGTATCCTTAGCTACACCTATAGTATTGACTGAGGATCCATCGAGTTGTGTAACCTTCTTTTGAAAGGGGTCATATTTTAGTCCTAATTGGTCAGCTACTTTCTTGGGAATCACAGTGCTAGTAGCTCCACTATCTACCATACAATTATGTACTAAAGATTTTCCAATAATTAGAGATACATAAAAGGGAGGTGGCTTTGAGTTCCTACCTTGTGTGGCATTGCCTTTGGAGTTGCTACTTGGAGCCTCTTTTTCTTGATTAGTGTTAACCAACACTGGCTTTGCAGCTTCTTTTAAAGGTTGAGGAGTTGATGCCTCTATCATAGCTTTCTTCAAGATTTCAGGTTGTCCCAAAAGAGCCAAAGAGGCCCACATAGACATGGTGACATTCACCTTCTTTATATTGTCTACAATATTAAAAGGTGTCACAGTGTGTACTCTTTGTTGTGTCTTTAGCATGATAGGCTCCATTTCTTTTGAAATTTGGCCTTCTTTGCTTGTAATGACAGGAGCCTCCTTAGATGTGATGGGAATAGCTTGCTGCAGTGGCTCTGTAGATGTAGTGGCTTTGGCATTGGAATCTGCCCTCTGCATGTCCTGAGCTCTTCTTTTTTCTCTTGTATAGGCAAAAAAAGAAACCTCATCATTGACTCCATTGAAGTCTGGTTGCTCCCAATTTAAGAGAGCAGTCTCATTCTCTTGTGATTCTTGTTGAGGAACTGACCCACTGGATGAAACCTCTGATTGAGCTTGTAAGGAATTTTGAACCATTAGAGCTTGGTTCATCCATCCATTTAAACATGTAGCCTGATTATGAGGCTGATTACAAGGAAATCACCATTCATTATCCATGGCCATATTATTTTGACTAGGAACCATATCCCTCACTGCATTTGCAGAATTTAGAGGTGCAAGGTTATATGGTTGGAATGGTCTCTGATTAAAACTTTGTCTCTGTCCTTGATAGCCTCCTTGGTATGGTGGCCTATTTTGCTAATAAGGCTATCCTTGATTTTGATATTGCTGACTAGGACCTTGGCCTTGTGGCTGGAAGGGTGGTCTGAGTCCTTGACCTTGCTTCTTTAGAGTTGTGATCTCTTTAGTCAAGGTCTGCAATAAGTTTGTCATTTCTTGCTGACTGCTTTGTTGGCTATTCTTTATCTCTTGTAACTCTTGAGATAAGTTAGTTGTTAGCTCTTGGCCATTGGTATTAGCCCGAGGTGCTAATATGGTGGGAATAGGGGTAAATGAGGGTACTTGTGCAGGTGCAATGGGTTGAAGGCTAGGAAAAATGGGCATTGGTGGTCTTCTAGCAATCATGCCTGCTTGGATTAAACAATTTTCAGCCCTGACAGCTATGTCAAAGGTTTGGGGTAAAGAAGTACCACCTATAGACTGGATCATGACATAAATCTGACCATTTAGACTTTGCAAGTAGTATAGGAAAGCATGGTCCACTGATGGCCTTACTAATATTGGAATTCTATTCCATGTCTTAAGGAATCTGCTATTGTAGTCTGTCATTTTCTCTTGAGGGTCTCTCTTAATAGTTGTTAACTACTCAACTAGTTACAAGTTATCTGATTTATCCTCAAAATGCTTACTTAATGCATCTCCTAATTCATCCCATGATGTAATAGAACCAACAATTAGAGTTCTAAACCATTCTAGAGCCTTACATTTTAAAGAGGCTGCTAATAATTTTGTGGCCACATCCTCTTGAGTAATATTGTGTATGCTACATATGGTGGTCACATCTCTTATGTGTTCAAAAGCAGTTGTTTGCCCTTCACATATGAAATCAGGTATACTCTTAAGTGCCACCAAGGGCACATCATGATGTTGAGAAAAATTCAATGGACTACCCTGATTGAAGGGTGCAAATGCAAATGGTCTTTCCATTTTAGGAGCTGTGATTTGAAGATTAACAACTATATGAGTTGTATTTGTTGCTGGATTTGAATCTTCTTCTAGAGCTCTGGTTAGAGATCTACCTCTTCTTCTGGAATGAAAGAGAAAAGGTCTCCTTTCTGAAGTATCAAGAGGTGTTGATTGAGCTCTCCTTATAGGAGATGTTCTTTGAGTTGACCTGCCCTTATGACTTCCTCTTGAGGGAAACTCTAAAAATTTGGTAGGCTTTGAGCTTCTAGTCTCAATCTTTCTAATAAACCTTAAACAAGGTCAGTCTGGATCTTTGAAATCACTGGAGTCCCCAAATATACTTGATACAATGACTTCTAAAAGCCTCTATTATGCAATCTGTATATCAGAGATAACATAAGCTTCAAACAATGAACTTCTTGTGTAGTCCCACCGAGCATGCCAGAATTGTTATACACTAAGTTTGCACCTTTGTCTCAAGCTCTCGTAGTCTTGATAACCTAGTATAACATGGGAATCATCTCTAGGTTGTGGGACCTATGTTAACTAAGATGAGACCTCTAGGTTCTAGGCTGGTTCCTCTTGGATAATCACCTTAATTTTCTTCTAGATAGGAAAAGTAAAATTTAGAGGGAATGGGATAGAAGGAATGCTTGAAAGGGAAATGACTGAAAGCAAACTACCTACTAGGTGATACACTAAAATTAGGTTTTGGATCTCAGTATAGAGGGATGAAATCAATGAAAGGCTTAGGTCTAGTAGGTCACAACTTACTGAATAGGCTTGCATAAGTGTTTCATAGGAGGGCCTGAAAATAAGACACAACTTATGACCTGCAAGCAGACATTCACTTTTGCAACTCAGTGTAGGATTGAGACAAGACCGTTAGGGGGCTGAAGTATACCCACAAAAGCATCTAAATCAGATCAAACACAATAACACACACAATTACAGAAAGTAAGAGGGATTAGGAACCCTAAGATACCACTGAAAACATTGTATACTTTGATTCAATAAGAGATAATTTAGACAAGGAAGCATAGGGACATGAAGAATTGTCACAAAATACCTCTGCAATATTTGAATAATCAATGGGAGGTTACAGAATGTGAAAAACCAGAGGGCGAGAAGAAATGCCACATATAGCTTTCCAAGAAAAGGACTTTCTTCTTTACAAAATGTGAACTCTGAGCTCAAACGCTCCAAAAATACAATATATATATACTCAATTACACGCAAGCAGGAGTCAAAAACCTAACTAGGGTTACAATATTTACAATATAATAATCAAACCCTAAAGGTACACTAATGACCCATCATAAAAACTCTGAGAACACCGGCAGTGAGATCAGATCTTTTCTTTGTGTGTTGATCTTGTACTGAGCCCCTCCTACAGACACAACAACCTCGATCCATCTACCCACCTGCAACTCCACTAAGCCATGAAGGCTCACAAATCTGATCCTGAAGATATTTGGGTTTAAAAAAGATTAACCCTGCAAAAGGTGGTGCCAAGCTCATTAAAGCTTCAACATGACATGGTACTCTGTAAAGTCCATGACACCAACTATCAAATTGTCCATCATCATCTCTCCAACAATCCCTATCCTAAAGAATTAAATTCCAGCTACCTATCTTGTTGTGCATGGCCGCAAGAACAAAACCCTAGCAAAAACTTCGCAGAGATATTCAAATTCAAATATTAATAGCTAGCAGATATTTTGAAACATAATTGTCGATGTGAAATCTCCCTGGTAGATGAACGACTTTGATGCACTGAGAAAACAACTCAAAATCCTCCTAACAAGTCAAATGCCACCATGGAAGTCAGCGGCCAATGAGAATCGAGCAAATTGTCATGTCAGCATATTTGGACCCACCTCAAGCCCTTCTTCTTTTAAGTCATTCAGCAACCATGTGACTGAAGACCTCTCCTCATTCATGAAATCCTTTAGTTAACCCTAGTCTGGTCAAGCAATTCAGTGAATAAGGAATTTCATTGAATCGCTGGGTCTTTTAACTAACCCTGGTTCCATTAAGTGAACGTAAGAATTCATTTAGTCGCTAAGTCACTTAATACTTTACTAACCCTAGGTTGAGACTACCACATGACATTCTCTTATTCATTCCATTCACCTCATCATAAAACATCTCGGCTCTTCCCTGACATCAGACCCACTTAAGACAAGATTCCAATCCAACGTCGAGCGCAAGATCTCATACCCTTTGAATATTCTTTCAGATCATACACCCACCGTAGATCCTCATTAAGCCATGACCCCACTGACATTTGGTCCACTTGAGAGTCCTGTCATCACCATGCAGACCAACCAAATTTGAGCACATCAGAAAAGAGGACCCACCTGACAGAGCCAAGACATAAAGTAAGATCAATGGCGGGTGCATGATCGCATGTGTCAGAAAGATTCTTTGCAGACATGCACCATCTGTTGATCCTCTATAGATGTCAGAGCCTTTTAAAATGTTGGAAACCTAGTCCCACTGACATATTGCTGAATCACTACCATGTGGACCAATAAGAAGCCGCCATTTGTGGACACATAGTTGTGGACCCGCCAGGCATGAAGAGCTACGTCACCAAGGAGAATCAATAGTTGTCTTATAATCACATACCTCTAACACATTTCATGAGAACACACTCCAGCCATAGATTTCCAAGCTTAACATCCCTAGGCCCACTGACAAAAATACAAGTCATCATCCCTCGACCAATGAAAAACCTCCAAGTAGGACACCGTGGCAATGGACCCACAAAAGCCTGAAGCACTGAGAAAAGGGAAGATCGACGGTTGTTGTAAGATTGCAAGCCTCTGATAGACCATATGAGATCTTATGACAACCATTGATCTCATCAACTAGGACCCCACTTATCACTTAACCCCAGAGGTCTTAGCGAATGCGCGGCCAAAGGAAAATCGCTTGGTCGCTAAATAGAAATCTTAACCTTGGTTAAGTCTGAAGAATACATGAACAAGGTACATCACAAAATTGCTAGACCAAAAGTCTAACTTGGGGTTTTAGTTAGTGAATGCCCGACTGAAGGCAATCCATGGAGTCACTGAATACTTAAGGGAACCACCATTTTATTTCGCGACCAGGAGAAACACTGCATGCGCCAGTTCACCGAGAGAAAAAGGTAACCGCCAGAGAACTTAGAGAACTGGTGACCAAGGGGAAAATAAAAGCACGTGGATAGTGGGACTTTTAAGTTTCTGATAAAGTAACATAAAAATAGAATGAGGGGCTTAGGGTTTGCAGGGTTAGTTTAGCACCAATGGCTACTTTTTGAAAATTTTAAGGGTTTTGCACCTAGCCAGAGGCCTAAAAAAAAGTTGCAGAGACCAGGGGAGAATAGATAAAGCCATGAAATTTTAGGGGTGCCTGGCAAGGTGAAAACAAAGATTTTGGAATAGGTTTAGCCAAATTTGCATGCACATGAAAATTGGGGTAACAAGTATATCACAATCATGCATATAAGTCAAAATAAAGGCAATATAAGAAAAAATACATAAATTATTATTGATCAAATAATATTTTGATGTGATTAGACAATCTTTCCATTACACTCAAGATAATTATAAATCCTTTCATTCCTATTAAAAATTACCTACGAGAATATAACTTTCTGGAAAGTAACATTTATTTTATTATCCTATTTTGTATTTATTAAACTAAACTAACCTAAAACTAATCTAATTAAAGAAATACTCCAATATTCTCCCCCTTATTACATCAATTCAAACAAGAGTGGAAATTGCAGGGGTTTTAAAGCCAACCCTCTGGAGAATTTGATGTAGCACTTTCACCAATCCTGCTTGCTCACTCAAGAAACACCAAACTAACTGCACCAGTAGATCTTCTGACCATGCTTGCTCAAGAAGCACCAAACTGCTGCATCAATGGATCTCCTGACTATAAAACCTAAATTTGTCTACACAACATGAGTGGTCCCACCTCCCTTGCATAATGAGACACATTTTCTCTGAAATTCCACGTCTCTTTTGAGTGTGTCTAATGCCTCCTCTAGCACTGCACATGAGAAACCTTTCCTCGAAAAATCCACATCTCCTCTGAGTGTGTCTAACACCTCGTCAAGTGCTATGGAAACAACTTTTCCTCCGCTACACAAAATACCATGGACATTTCTGCATATGAGATGCCTTTCCTCTGAAATTCAACATATCCTTTGAGTGTACATGTAATGCAATACCATGTGAAGGATATCCTATGGATGTTGTGGTATAAATTGTGAGAGATCCTTTTAAGATCTACATCCTAATATAGTGAAAGAAAAAAACTTCATACCTTTGGTGTGCAAAGTAACCTATCTAAAAAATCTTATAACACCCTTTCCTCCATATACAACAAAAGAAATCTAGGTCACAAAGATGACAAAAAAAATTATAATGGCCTAGTGATGTAGCCCAAACCCTTCAAACAATAACTCTGAAAAAAATACAGAGCTCATGAGTTTCAAAATGCTAGATTCTTCATTAAAATTATCCAAGTCTACTCTTCCTCTACAATGAAAGAAAACAACTACTTATTACAATTCCAAAAAAATTACCACATTTGGCATATTTTTGGGAAAATAGGATTTTTCCCAAAAAATTTCCCCAACTAAGGAAAGATGAATTTCCAACTAATCTATGAAATCAAGAACATGATTTCAGATTTATTACAAAAACAACTTTCTAAAAAATTGGAAAAAAACACTAAAAGTCAAATTCGGAGGCCAAGATGATATTTCAGGCTCTCCAAAAAATGTCAACACGGCCACCTATCAAGTTTAGCTCAATTGACAATCCAAATAGCTCCTCCTCATGCAACTGCCTATAAAATTTCAGCCAAAACCCACATCCAAGTCAAAAGTTATGACCCTCTAAAGTAAATCTCAACCAGAATCCACATCTGAGTCAACATCTTTGATCCTTGGATGCTCCTACATCATTCTCCCCTACATGAAAATAATGCAGCTACTGCAAGTTCTAGTTCTCAAATTGCTTCCATTTAGGCTCATCTAGTATCTTCAAATCCCATTTTGTAATCTAGGTGATATCTTCTCGTACCAACCCTTCCCACTACTATCTATTATAGTCACCCTAGCGAGTCTGAATAGTCTTCTTGTCTAGAATCTGTGCAACCTTTTCCTTTTTCTTGATGAGGATAGTGCATGTCCAGTCTACCTCATCTTCCTTTTCAACTGAGACATCATCACCATGGAAAGTATATAAATAAAAAATATTAAACATAGGAGAAATATTAAGACCATTGGGAAGCTCAACCTCGTAAGCATTATCATTAATCTTCTTCAAAATCTTGCAGGGACTAATTTTCTTATATTTCAATTTGTGATAGGTCCTAGTAGGAAACCTCTCCTTCCTTAGATAAACCATCACTAGATAACCTGCACTAAAAACCTTATACCTTCTAGTAGCATCTGTGGAAGCTTTATATAACTCATTGCTATCATGTAACTTCTGTCTCACATCTTCTTGCAACTAGTAGAGCTTCTCTACAATGGATTCTCCATCATCACTGACTCTGTCACCCAAGGGAAGTTGCACTAGATCAAGAACACCCTAAGGATTTCGACCATAGGCAACTTGAAATGGTGACTTACCAATTGACCTGTTCATTGAGCTATTATAAGAAAATTCTACCTAGGACAATGTCAAATCCCATTGTTTGGGCTTCTCTCCAACAATACATCACAACAAATTACCCAAACTACAATTCAAAACTTCTATTTGCCCATTAGTTTGTGGATGATAAGCACTACTAAACTGTAACTTTGTCCCCATATTTTTCCATAAGGTCCTCCATAAATGACTCAAGAACTTAGTATCCTGATTAGAGGTGATCATTTTTGGAACCCCATGTAATCTGACTATTTCAGAAAAGAATAACTTGGCCACCCTAGTGGCATCACTAGTTTTCTTACAAGCAATGAAATGAGCCATTTTTGAGAATCTATCCACAACTACAAAGATAGAGTCATTACCTCACTATGTATGTGGAAGTCCCAATACAAAATCCATACTCAAGTCTATCTAGGATCCTACTGGTACTGGTAATGGCATGTACAATCTAGTGTTCTAGGAGTTCCCTTTGGCTACTTGAAAAATTTGACACCTAAATCCACAAACCTGGTGATATCTCGCTTCATCTTTGGCCAGTAGTACTTATCTTGAGACCATCAACAAAAATGACAAATCTTAGAAAAACCAAGCTTGCTTGCATGAACCTACACTTCTTCAAATTACCATAGAGTTTCTCTCTTCTTAATACCCCCAATATGATCCTCAAGTGTTGCCAATGTTCTTTTGTTCCCTTACTAAAAATTAGTATATTATCAAAATAAACTACTAAAAAATTTCCAATGTAGGGATACAACACAATATTCATGAGTCTCATAAAAGTACTAGTTGCATTTGATAAGCCAAAAGGCATAACCTTTCATTCATACAAACCATCTCTGGTTTTGAAAGAAATTTTTCATTCATCCCCTTCTCAGATGCAGATCTGGTGGTACCCACTTCACAGATCAATCTTAGTGAAATATGTTGCTCCAGCAAGAACATCCATCAAATCATCCAAATGAGGGATAGGAAAATGATATTTGATGGTTATCCTATTGATTGTTCGACTATCTATGCACATGCTCCATGTTCCATCTTTCTTTGGGGTTAATAATGTTGCGACATCATAGGGGCTCATGCTTTCCTGAACTAAACCTTTATGTATGAGCTTAGTTACCTATTTGTTCAGTTCTACATGTTGTGTCAGACTCATTCTATAAGCCACTTCAGTAGTACAAAAACAATAATATATGACCAAATAAACTACCAAAAATTGTAGATAAATGACCAAATTTGGTCACGTGACCAGTGGTAGTTTATTGCCAGCCATTTATCTCATGACCAAATTTATGACTAAACTATTTTAGTCATTTATTTGGTCATTGATTTGGTCATATATTTAGTCATTTATTTCATCATTTGGTAGTTTATTTGGTCATTTATTTGGTGATTTATTTGGTCGTTTATTTAGTCATTTATTTGTCATTTATTTGGTCATTTATTTGGTCGTTGATTTGGTCATTTATTTGGTCATTTATTTGGTTGTTTATTTGATCATTTATTTGATCATTTATTTGGTCATTTATTTGGTCATATATTTAGTCATTAATTTAGTCATATATTTAGTCATATTAAGGCATGATGGAATCGAACCATCATCCTCCTACTTGTGAAGTAGGTGCTCTTCCATTAAGCTAGTACCCTTTAAAGAATAACCATACCATGTATACTAGTACTTTCCACTAAACATGATTTCAAGTTTTTCCATCTATAGTTCAAGGGTAGCAAAGCTTAAGGAGAGGATGAATAGTGATACTTTAAACTCAATAGTGAAGTTATTCAATGTGCAATATAAGAATGAAGTGAATGATGTCATTGAAAAATACATTACATGTGGCTTGTTCCCTTTATTATAATGACAAGCATATATCATTAGGGGAAACTAGCCACATTAAATAGAGATAAAGTATGTACCAATGATCATACCTTCTACATTTTCACTCCTAAATAACCCATCAAAAGCTTTACTTCTTTAGAAGTCCACACTCCTAATAAACTACCAATCTATTGCACTTCTATCCAATACATCAATCATAAAATTAGTATTATTAAGGAAATTTGATACACACTAAATTCAACTTATAAAAATTGATAGCCATTTTCCAAGATCTCCTATTTGTGGTATATACTAATCCTTAAGATACATTAATAACTAATAACGTAGCATATTTCTTATCATAGTTGGATAATAAAGGGGAAACAAAAGAATAGATAGGCTGGTACCAGTTTAAAAGTATAAAAAATTGGAGGCTTTGAGCATGGGGATCCCTAAGGAATATAGATCCAGAGGCACTTGTAATTGTGGAAATCAAAAGTGTGAGGCATATTTGGTAGCTGACACACATGCCACTTGGTAACGTGCAAAAAGTAGTGAATTTGATAGTGACCAAATAAAACATAACCAATCAAAATAAGATAATCACCATGGAAGACCAACCACTCAAATTGGAAGCTAAAACATTCAAGGCTACAAGCACCCAACCATTGATATGGAAGGTTGTTTGAAGCTCCTGTGTTTTCTTGATAACTAGTTGTTAGCATGAATAACCATAATGAGGTCATATATTTGGCATGTGGACTCATATGCACTGGACCTAAGTGCAGAAGGTGCTGCATGTTGTTCCCAGTGGTGTTACAGAGTAAAGCAAGATGGTCAATGTAGAGGTGTTACAAATGTTCTATAGTGATCTTGCATGCTCTAGCCTAGAGATTATATTGTGGTCTTTAATGGTTCTCGTGACTCAAAGGGTTTCTCCATAATCTATTATTGTAAACTGTTAATATGATTTAGAACAACAGAGAGGGGGAGTGAATCAGTTGTTCTTAGGTCCTGATGTATAAGACAAACTTAAAAACTTTTCCTTAAATCAGATCCAATAACCAAAATAAACTCGGTCATCACTGACTTAATAATTGAAACATATAACAATGCAGTCCACTACCTAGCTATAACTTAACTTGTAAAACATAGAAATGTTCAAACCAAAACATTCACACAAGTATTAACACCAAGATTTATAGTGGAAATCCAATGTGGGAAAAACCACTTTGTAACATGCTACTATTATTTTCACTCTTCTGAAGTGAGCTCGGTTAAAAGCCAACCCTATCAAAGGTTACAATACACACTATTAGGTGTGACTCGGTTAAAGGATTTCAATCACCCTATTAAAAGTGAGCCTTGTTATAGGACTTACATACACTCCATTAGAATGCAACCTTGTTCAAAGGATTTAACATATGACTGTTAGGTCAACCTCTGTTAAAAGGATTTTGACTATTACAATGGTTAGAAAGTAGCAATAATATTTATCTGAAAAAAATACAACTCACTTTGCAAATATCAGATCCGATTTCATACACTAATGCTGGTTTACTGACTTTGAAACTTTTCCATCTCCATCTTTGATTTCCTCAGAACTTTCCTTCAAGCAACCACCACAATTCTCCTTCAGCCTTTTCTGCTTATACAATCAAAAAAACTTTACTGATCTTCCAGCATTCTCTTTTTCACCCATGCACATGCATATCCAATGCTCAGGTTCCCTTAATACTTTCCTTAATTAGGTAAACTCATCTTATGCCGCTCAATCTCATTCATAGATCTTAGGGTTAGGTCAGATTCATTGAATCTACCCACTTCATGTTCTTCAGCTTCATTTCTAGAATCATCTCAAATCTCTTAAAGATTTACAATAAAATGCTTTACAGTGCATTTAATGCTTTCAAACAATCAATAAATAAAGTCAACACATTTTACATAATCCAAGAATTCAACAATGTCAGCTCCAAAACTAAATTCTCTTCAAATATAAAAATGCTGATGCTCAGTCAATACTGTGATCAACTACTCGGTCTCATGTAGAAAGCTCGGTCATTACTAAAAATGTTTCCTCGGCTTATACTGTCTTCCTTGGCAATTAACTATTGTTCAGTCGACACTAGAATTTTTCTCAGCAAACACTGACTTGGTCGACACTAACATTACTCGGCTTAAACATGATTTCTCCATTTTTGCTCAGTCAAGCCTACCAGTTTAGTCTTCAATCTTACTAGGATAAACAATACATTTTCTCATCATTATACAACATAGTCAAGTACACTTTGTAATATCAAGATAACTTAACCTTTCCCTAGGTGCTATTGTTACCAACCTTGCCCCAATCCTTCACAAAAATACAATAGATATAATACTTTCCTAAGTAGCAACAGTCTTACCAATTAAGGTTTGACATCAATGACAATACAACAATTGTTTCAATTGCAGTTTCCAACATAAACTTGTTATTTAGTCTCATCATGAACATTGTTGTTTTCATCTCTAGTGCTCTGTCAAGCACCTCAATCGTTACTTAAATGCATTTTTCTTAAAACAAACTGAATAGAGTCATACTGAAGGCTGAGAATTTTTTGAAAACTGGTGATGGCATCACTATGCACCCTATCAATATTCATCCTTAGACACATGGCCTCAAGATTTCTCTTGGTTGATCAAGGTATTATTATCACAAGTTACAATCTAGGATTGATGACAACATTCCCCAAGATAACATGATCCAACTTGAAATAGAAATAGCCCCGGAGTCTACTATTAAATATGCTTGACTGTAGGATGTGGTTTTTGACAATTTCCAATAGGTGTATTGGAAGACATTGACCTATTTGATTTAGAAAGCTGCAAGACAAGAAGATTCATCTATTCTTAAGGAAATATAATATATATCCTTATCTTGATCTTTAATCCAAGGATGAAAGAACTAATGTAATCCTACTTCAATCTCAGATTATATAGAGATTTCCAATAGCAAACCCTAGGTAGTCAAACCATTTAAGTGATTATAGTGAAATCTATGACATTTATAGCATATGTATCAGAGAGATGAATGTACAAAACCTTCTGTAGATGCATGCCTAATAAGTAAGAGGATGTTAATTTTGTGCATAATAGTTTCCCTAAGAAATTTGTTTCCTCGAAACAAAATATAACAAAATATCCTTTCAACAAGGGCATCTTCATAATTATTGTACCTAAGGGGGAGGGCATGCTTCTCAACACCCCAAAGAAAATAGAATACTTATCACTATACTGGTATTTCAATAGTTATTAATAACTGTTAGAATTTAATCTTTCCTTGGTTATTTATGTATTTAATAGGATAAACTAAGGTATCCTAATGTATTTTTTCCTCTAGTCCAAGTGGGAGGACATGTCTTTTTGTAATTTCTTTTTTTAAGGAAAATGGATATTCCTCCTTATGAGTGTATGTACCCTAAAATGGTCGCCTAGACTTTGGGCCCCCATTTAGCAATTTATCAAATCCCTGAATCAATATTTTCAAAAATCAGTATTTTATCAATTATATCAATTTCCTTGATCAAATCCTATTTTATCATTTTTTATTATTTGCCTTGGGCTAACCATTTTATCCAAAATTCTTTATTTATTCAAAAGGAATATTTCCTCCCTTTTTAATAAATAAAAAAGTCCCACCTTTTCATCTTATCCAAGTTGCACAAATAAAACATTATTCTTATTTTATAAAAAGAAGAAAAGTACTTTTTGTCTTATATGGACACAAAAGTCAACTCTTATTTTCTCATTGGAGGATATTTGTGCACATAGATTTCTCTTCTTTGATGCTCCACCATTGATTAAGTCTTTTTCCTCTTAATCTCCATGGTCCATTCATTTTTATTTCCTATAAAAGAAGAGCTATCTTCCTCATTTTCATATACAATTTTGAATACTAATGTTATGCTACAAGTTTTTTAGGTCATTTGGAGCTCTTTGAAGACATTCTTGCATTCAATCTTTGAAGACATTGTTATTGCATTTCATTTAGTTTGCTTTCATAGTTGCATAATCATGGCATTCTTAGTATAGATTTCCTTTATGCAATAGATTAATCTCACATAGTTCAATTAGGAGGGATTGTAAGACTTGTACTTTCCTTTCATAGTCTAGTTTGCACTTTCCTTTCATAGATTAGATTTCCTTTCAAGCATTGCATTGTTATCATTTAGTTTAGCTTGCATTTTCATTCTTAGTTTGCTTGCATTGCATTGCATTTCATCTTGATTTCATTGGGGATATTGGCACTCTTGCCCTTGTCTTCACTTGAATATCTCATTGTGTGGTTGACTAGCAAGGTCATTAGCTTCATAGCTCTAGCTGAGAGCAATTTTACAATCTTGCAACTCCATACATAGAGAGCTATGGATCGATTTGTGAGGGCTCATTCTTGAGTTTCCTTGCATGTAAAGATTCATAGAAGTGTGGTCACTTTTTCACCATACAATGAGGAATCCTACACTTGTCTCACACACTAGTGAAATGTGGCATACACAGAATTGGGAGTTACAATGTAACTCCTCTCTCACATCTCTATTAAGAGATGGCTCTCTTCTCATCTCATATGAGATTTTTCTTCTTCTTCTTGATTATCATTGTATGAGCTTTGCTCTCTCTCTCTCTCTCTCTCTCTCTCTCTCTCTCTCTCTCTCTCTCTCTCTCTCTTTCTCTCTCTCTCTCTCTCTCATTCTTAGGCATTTTGTTGCCACTTTCATTAATATCACAAAGATTTTTTTATGCTTTTCCCCCTTAAAAAACTTGTCTCCTTGTTGCTTGGTTTTGGTGAATGCTCCTAGTTCTTGCACTAATTCATTGTAATTTTTCCTATTCTAAAGCTCATAGATTAAACAATTTCCTATTTGTCTCTATATTTTGTTATTATTTTAACATGGTATCAGAGCAGGTTGATTTAATTTTGTTTTGAGTGTACAGGTGAAGGAGCTACCATATCTTGGAGCACTCCAATATTGGAGACTCTTGAGAGAGTTTTTTGCTAGTATATTTTTTTTCTCTTTCTAATCAATTTAAGTGAAAAAAATCAATTTTTTTTTAGGTTTGGCTGGTTTACCACCAAACCGATTTTATCTAGTTGGTTATTTTTTATTAACATATTTAATAAAAAAAATTATTATCTCAATCTCAATTTATTTTGATAAAAATATAATTTAAATCTTTTTTCTCACATTATTTTTGTTTATAATATTTAATCTAGTTTCTTTTTAATATTATAATTCAAGTTTACAAGCTTAGTTCAAATTGCGGTTCATGCCTTATAGAGTTTTTTTCTCAAATTTTCTTTTATTGGTTCTAAATTTAGGTTACATATGTTTTTTTATAAAAACTCATCATTAGTTGCTATTCTTGTTCTCTCTATCATTATTCCTAATTAGTATCTTATCATTCTTCTCTGCATGTGTTTTTTCTTTCAACTTCCTTTGCATGCTGGGATAACCTTATACTAAATTGTATATTAGCAAGAGAGTTTTTTTTTAATCTTTTGGCATTCATTCAGTTTGTGTTATGCAAAATTGATTTGTGTTATATGTCAAATTTGTGAGACTCATTAATGTCTTCAAACATTTGGATGTTCATGAAATAAATTCTCTATTTAACGTTACCTTTCCTTTTCTTGGAAGCCACGCACTATCATCCTTGTCGATGGTAATTTGGGTTTTGTAATCTTTCTGTTGTATACACATTATTTCTTGGCCATAGGCGGTAGTGTTTGGCTCAGGAAGAGCAAGCGGAGGGAGGCAAAGTTGTTTGTTTAATTCTTTAGAAAGTTTTTCATGCCCGGATGATAACTAGCATTCATTTTTTTGTGTTATTGTCTATAATATTTGTGGTTGGCTGGTTGCTTTCTGTCACATTTTGTCTTCATGTGCTATCAATTTACTTAGTTTGAATTGCTTTTATCATTTGTGGGTTTTGCTTCTGTGGACAGCAGCAGGGTTTGTATCAAGTGACCATTAACCCTCCTCCATCATCTTTATTTTCTTTCCCACACTTAAGCTTTCCTTTTCCTTATTGGTTGTGATTGTTTTTTTTCTTACCCCATTTTGGGAGGCGTTGCATGCATTTTTTAAGCATTGCATGTGTTGCATGTTTTAGTTTTGTGTCCATTCTTTTTTTGATTGACTCCATCACCGCTCGCTCTCGCTCTAGCTCACCTCTGCTTTGTGCCCACCCTTCCTCCATCAAACCAAGCTAAAATCAATAGCCCATACCAGTGCTTTTCATGCCGTTAAGTTGAGCAGTCTAAGAATATCTATTTGTATCTCTATTTTTTTCTTTTAATATCAGTTTGCATGCAGTTTTTTCCTGCTCTTATTTTGGTCTTCTTTGGTTATTGCTAATTTACATGCATTTTTGGTATTGCATTGCTTGTTCCTATATTGCATGCATTACTTTCCGCTTTACACTGTTCTTTTTCTTATATCTCTGGTCTACATTGAGACATCTGCCAGTTTTTTGAATCCTTGTCTGGATTGATGAAAGTTTCACATATTGCACATGGTTTGCCCTTATAGTTTACATTTTTTATGTAGTTCTTTGTTGTTATCCTCATTTCCATATAAGATGTTAATGGCAATTCAGTTTATTTGTTATTCTCTTCATATATATAAAAAGATCAGTTTATATTTGTTGAATCATTTTTATTGAAGAGCATTAGTAAATAGTTTGCAGCATTATATTGTTCTTGGTTGCATGCTAGTTTTGCATTCTTTTTTATTAAATTTTCTTCCCTTGCATGCTAGTATTTCATGCTCAATAGCATTTACAGCCCTTGCAATCGAATGGTGTTTTGGGTTTGGCTTTCCTTTCCTGATTGGGGGTAAGTTTATCATTTGAAGTAATCTCTGTTAGCTTTGGCAGTTTTGTATCTTTAAAACCGCATTGTAGATTAGGCTTTAAGACTTATTTTTTTAAAGTTTCATCTATTTCTTTCGTAGTGTACCTTCTTTGCAAAGGTCATGTGCTCAAAATCTTGGTTTAAATCTCTTTTTTATAAAATTTTCTTATTATAATACTTTAGGAAGTTAATCTTGGTTCAAATTTCTTTTTTTCTTAGTTTAGTTTGTAGTCCATTTCTAATTTGTTATAGTACTTATCTTTTTTTTTTTCCCTACTAACATTTATTGTAGAGTTTCTTTAAGTTTAGGTTTTTATAACTTTTTAAAATAGCACTCTTCTTTATATGGTTTATTCTTAAACTTTGTTTGAAAATTAGTCATATAATCAAATATAGTTCTTAACCTTAGTAGTTTGAGTTTTAGAATTTATTTTATAACCTTTATTAAAGTTTTTTAAAAATCAAAATTTGGTTGTGGTGTTTTTTTTTGCAGGTCTGAAGTTTTTTATTTACCTCTTTCAGTATAACAATTTTTTCTAACGTCTCTTTGCAGGATCTTTTTTTTTCCCTTGCATGCAAGAGACTCTTGTCGGTATCTGTTAATCTATAAGGCCTTACCTAAGATCTCATTGCTCTTTAGTGCTCTTAGCTTCTATTTTTTTTCTCTCTCTGGTAGTTTTCTATTTTTTTCTCTCTTGCATGCCTCCTCGGCAAAAGCTTTTATAGCTTTCTCCCGTTGCATGCAACTACATATAGTCTAATCTATTTTTTTCCTTTCTAAGTTCTGATAAAGTTTTCTTTTCCAGTTTAGCTGTTATTGTTTTTCATCATGACTACCCTGATGCCAGAAATTAAATTAACTAGTACCAACTACCATGCATGGAAAACTCACATGACTTTCATATTTAGATTTAGACACATTTGAGATATTGCCACTGATGTCAGCTCCAAACCAGTAGCCTCTACTCCTCAAACTGAGAAAACTGCTTGGCAGACTAAAAATGAGGAAGCACTTAGTTTAATAGGGATTTCCTTAAGTCCCAAACTATATGTTTTGATTTCTACCTATACAGAAGCCCATCAGGCTTGGGACATCCTGAAAAATACTTATGATAGTGCAGATGAAACTTAAAAAATCCAGCTTCAAGACCAACTTGAAGACCTCAGGTATACAAATTTCAACTTTGTTGATGACTTTCTGCTTAAGTTTGATTCCATTAAAGTTTTGCCAACTAGTTTACAAGTTCCTCTTTCTGATTTAAGAGTAATTCATATTATTATTTGTAAATGTTTGCCGAGACAGTTCCATCAGTTTATTACAAACATTTACTCTCAATTATCTATTCCTTCTTTAGCATCTCAACTAACTTATGTTATTTTTCAAAATATGTTGCATCAAGAGGAAGCTAAATTAATTCAGTTTACATTCTTAAAACTCATAAACATGCTTATGTCTCTAACAATAGATCTTCTAACACTAATCAAAATAACAATAGATCTTCTAATACTAATCAAAATAACCAAAACTATCAACAATCTAACAACACTAATAATTTGAATAATAATTCAGGCCATCAATTTAATAATCAGTACAATTCTAGGCCTTCCAATAACTATCCAAGTAATAATCAGTCAAATAGGCCTCACTGCACCTATTGCAGTAAAGATGGTCACTTAGTTCATAACAGTTTTAAGAAACAAAAAGATGACCAACGTAATATTGGTAGTTCCCTTTGATCTTCAACTTGTAGATTTATACTTTGATGGATAACTTTAATATAACTTTGCCTCTATCACCACTCCAAAGTCTTCTCTAAGAGTTCTTGGTTCTCTGTCCCTCAACAAGTATCCCATCTTTCCATCAAATGCATTGAAGTATGTGGTTAAACAAACATTGTCATCTAACCACATAACTTGGAACAACTTATGCATACCCTTCTGAAATCTCATGTTGAATTCAGCTACAGTATCATTCTAATTTTTCCTTATGGTATTTAATTCATTTAACATGAAGCTAGCATTAGGCCTATCACCATACTGTTCTTTAAAACATCTCTCAAAAGAATCCCAAGTATCAATACATTTATCAAGAAGTCTCTTAAACCAATCTCTAGCATCCTCCATTAGAGATTGAACAAAAAATTTCATGACTACATCCTCATGCTCTACCTCATAATCATTAAGCATATCAACACATAACCTAAGATGCTCCTCACAAGTAATAGCATTATTACCAACAAATTTAGGTACCTTATCTCTTATATCATTTGGAAAAGCATACGGGTAGCCAGGAATCCCATCAAAACTAATTTTCCTATAGCCTTCTAATTGCATAGGTCTTCTTTGAAAACTTGAACTAGTGTTAACCCTAGGATCAACATTTGCATTTACATTTCCATCTACTTGTGCATTTGCTTGTTGTCTAGGATCAACACCTATCCTAGTAGATGAAGAAGGAATTGAACTAGTAGCATTAGTAAGTGGAATAGTAGTAGTCATAGATGGCATACCTAGTTTAGTAGTAGATGGACCAAGAGCATTAGCTGATGAAGCCTTCAAGAACTAGATCTTTCTTCTCTTTTCTGCAATGGAAGCTTCAATTTCAGCCTTTTCTAATTCTCTTGCAAGGTCGTCATCTTCTTTTCTTCTTCTTTCTATTTATGTGTCCTTATTTGAATTAGGTGGTGGGACCCCTGGTATTGTCAATGATCTACTTGTTTAATGTCCCACCATCTTTTGCTTTCCTTTCTCACCAGTGGCAACAACACGCCTAGTGATCTCATGCCAATCCTTATCTTTAGGGAGGGAAGCATAACTTTGAACCTGTCTAACCACAGGGCTCTCCTGATCAAATTCATGATCTTGCAGTAAGTGCTCTTGCTCACTCCTCAAAGCTTCAAGATCACCAAAAACATCATGTTGTAAAGTCTTAGGATCAGAAGCAAGCATCTTGTTTCTCTCCTTCATTTCATTAATCTTTCTAAGGAGAGACTGTCTTTCTATCAGAGCATTCACCTTTTTAGCTTCTCTCTCCTCTTGTAACCTCTTATGTATGGCATCCTGCTCTACCAACTATAACCTTAGTGCATTTAAATCATTCGGGTCTACCATAATGTCATTAGAACCTGACGACACATCCATATCAATAAGATTTTGATATAGGAAGTGGACTAGCCTTATTCTAACGGGTTCTCTTCTGAAATTATCTTCATCAAGATCTAAATCAATCTCCAAACCCATCTCTCTAGCTTGTTCATCCTGACCTCCAAGCAATGGACCCTTGTCTTGAAATACAACCTCTGGGGTATCATAAAATCTATCTTTAGAGCCACCACCATCTAATCTAGAAATTCTATCTTGTGAACCTTCCTCACTTGATGAAAAATGTGGTGCTCTACCTCTAGTATTTCTTTGTTCTCTGATGGGAGCACTAGTGGACTCACCATTCCTTCTAATCCAACTCTTCTTTTCCTATTTAGGCAATTGCTCCAGAATGACCTCCACATTCTTTCTGATAAAGGACCTAGTATTCCTTCTCTTGTCCATGATTTACAACATGACACTGGTTCTAACCTCTTGAGTCGCCACCCACCAAAGTGGGAAATTTTTAAACTGAATACAATAGGAAAACAAGAGTGCATTTGAAAGCTCTTATCTCTAAACTCTCCCCAGCAGAGTCACCATTTTGTTGGGAGTTCCCTTTGATCTTCAACTTGTAGATTTATACTTTGATGGATAACTTTAATATAACTTTGACTCTATCACCACTTGAAAGTCTACAAGGAAGAGGGCCAATTAACAAAGATCAAAAGAGATCCTCCTACACTTTGAGCCTTAATGGTCAGGCGGGTGTACCCTTGATTCACTTCTTCAAAGGAATCACAAAATAATATACAACTATACCCCTTACTAATTGATTGAAGATTCTATCATTTGAATTGTGTTTGTGATTGATGATGATGGACTGCCTCTAGAGAAAGGATCAGTGCCTTAACTAGGGCATAGAGTCACTTGATAAAATATATCAACTAAACCTTAACTCAAACACACATGAACTCAGAGTAAGTGCTTTGCCTGTTACTCCCCTCACTCCCAAACATGATCATCAAATTCCAATCTAATAATGAACTCACTGAAACCACCCTAAAGGCTTTAATCCTAGCTTTGTTAGGAACTCCAAGATGATATCACAATACTCTTTGTTTACCATATGCTAATCCACTTTTTGACCTTAACGTATATGAATCCACAATAAGAAAAAGAAGACAATCATAGATTTTGAGATAGGAATTCAAGTGTATTCTCATTAATTTTTAGAATTAATACATTACCAAGACAACAAAATGCCAAAGAAACAAACCCAAAATCTAGGCTTTCCTTACTCAGTATAATACCATCAACAACAACCAAGGACCAAAAGAAAGTTTTGGAACTTGCACTAAGTCAAAAATTCCACACTATATACCCCCTAGTCATCTTGGAAACCCAAAATAGGTTGCAAAAAGCTATGGATGACTAGGGTTAGGGTTTCACCCACCAAACCCATTAGAAATAGTCACAAAATTATTATAGGGGAAGAAACCTAGGCAACCAGGAGAAGATAGATCCCGCAGTGATTCCAATCATGAAAAATCTCACTAAGAAGGTACTGAGTGTTGGTTGTGGATTATTCCCTTTGATCTTCAACTTGTAGATTTACACTTTGATAGATAATTTAAATAAAACTCTGACTCTATCACCACTCCAAAGTCCTCAAGAAAGAGGGCCAACTAACAAGGATCGAAGGATCCTTCTACACTTTGAGCTTCAATGCTCAGGCGGGTGTACCCTTGACTCACTTCTTCAAAGGAGTCTTAAAATGATGCACACAATGCTCAACACAAGTCTAAAAAGGTTTATCAAATGAATGTTTATGTTTGTGTGGTTGTTAACCATGACTTCAAGAGAAAGGACCAGTGCCTTATCCCAGGGCTAAGAGTCACCCAACCGTATACTTCAACTGAACACCTCAAATCAAACACAATGGAAACCAGAGTAAGTGCTTTGCCTATTACCCCTTTCCCTCAAGCACAGGGACATAAAATTCTATACCTGGCTGTAAACTCACTAAATTCACCTAAAAGGCTTTAATCCTAACTTTGTTAGAAACTCAGAGATGAACTCAAAATACTCTTTATTTACCATACATTAACACACTTTGTGATATTAACATATATGAGCTCAGAGACAAGCAAGAAGACATACACAAGATACAAGATTGGGATTCAAGAATGCTTTCATTAACAAATCCAGAATCAGCATACAATTAGCATGACACAAAGCTGAGAAAAAAGACACCAAATCAAACCTCTATCAGTGTATTACAGTCAAAACCTAGGGACCAAACGCAACAAGATTTTGGAACCACTACAAAATTCAAAAATTTGCAACTTATACCACTAGCTGCCTTGGAATTCTCAAAGAGAATGCAACAAGCTATGGACAGCTAGGGCTAGCGTCTCAACCACCCAACCTGCCAAAATTTTTATCAAAATTTATTACAAGGGTATGAAACCAAGCAGTCCAGGGAAAGAAAATTTCAAACAGATCTGCAATCATGAAAATATGTGAGCTAGTGTAGAGAACTAGGAGTTGCCATGAAAATTAGTCAAATCGGCCACTTGCAAATAGCTCCTCGAGCACAAAACCATACTCCACTAAGTACAAAATCTACCTTCACAAATGACCATAGGAGCCCTAGACCACATTGCAACAACCTACTACCACTAAACTAGCAAGAAATCCGCCCAAAAAGCATTAAAACTAGGTACCTTTGGTCACTGCAAACCCCTCAGCAAATTTGAATTTGAAATCCCAACGGTCACATCTTTGGTGCCCAGCTCATCAGAGGTCATGATTTGAAATTTAATCCAGCTTTAAGTCACGGCCGTTGATCCTCTTACTTTTTGCGGGCTTCAGATCTTCACTTCACCTTAGATAGCATTGACGGCTATCGCTAGACTACCTAGTTAACTTCCTTGCACCTTACCCCGGCGGTGATACAATGGCCACAAGATCTATCGGCCCTTTAATCACTTTAGAAACGCAACGGCCCCACTTAATAACTCCTGAACTGTGATACCATTAGTGGTCGCATGATCGCATAGCCCAAAAAATGGGCTATGCGAACATGCGACAAGCCTCCATGACAAAAGACAACGGGCCCACTAACAAGCCACATCACCACCTCGGACCAACCGGAAGACCCCACCTAGGCCCGCTTGATGCCATGTGTCATCACATCATTCACTAATCCATACCCGGTCATACTAACATAGGACCCACCTTCCACGAGCTTTTGAAAATGAATGGCTGGCGTAATATCTCATGGCTCTGACAAATCCCATGAGAACTTACACCGGCCGTAGGATCCTTCCTCATCACAGACCCCTCCAATAATGGCCCCACTTCTGAGCACATCTAGGTCAACTAATAAGAAACCCCCACCTGCGCAGACATGTCACACCGGACCCACTGTGGACAAAAGATAACCTGGCAAGATGGAATAAAATCGACAGATGGCGCATGATCTCAAAGGCTGAGAATATTCCTTGAGATTATATGCCGACCGTTGATTAAAATCCTTTCACTGCAAGCCCCTCTGACATAAACCAACTCATCACCATCTCTGCAACAAAATCCAACGGACCCACCCACCAAAATGCCAATACACTACCACGGACACGTGTCAATCAGTCACATGATCGCATAGCCAAAAACTAGGCTATATGACCATGTGATAGCCAATCACAAGCTGCCACACGTCTGCCTTTGGGACCACACCAAAGAAGCCCTACCCTTTTTAAAGGATCAGATGGTTGTCACAAAAGCACAAGAAATAAACCTCATGCATCTTCACCATGCAAACTTGCGGCAACCATCGATCTTGTCTGAACTTTAACTGTGCAGTAAGCATGAGAAGAGACAAACCATGAAGCATTCAGCAACTACGTGACTATGGAAAACTTAACCGCCAGCCAAGTCACTAGATGCTAGGGATTTAACCATCAGGATTCAACGACAAGGAGAAAATCACAAGTTGCCAGGTCACCAGAAGAAGACTAATCGCCAGACAACCGAACATAATGCAGAGCTGGGACCACGCGGATAGGTGGCAAGCGGTCGCATGATCACATGTTAGAAAAGTTTGACATGCAGCAATGCGACAGCCAATCAGGAAGAGCTTTTGAAGGCTCGGACCCACCTGTCATCGCACTTGCCCACTTAAGGAAAGTTGACAGACAGGGAACTAGTGCGAGGTTGAAAACACACAATGTTTTCGATGAAAGAGGATCGAAAACACACAAAATTTCTGACACATCAATAGATAAGTGCACAAAGCTAGAAGACAAAGGGTCGAAAACAATGTAGGTTATCGGTCAAAGATCAAAAACATCATGGACTTTTGAAAACACTATGGGTTTTCGACACTGTGGCAAATTTTAAAGATTGCTTCCTGCGGACCTTGAAACTTGAATAACTTTTTGGGCCTTATGATTTAGGAGATGCAGTCTGGATTGAAGTAAGGCAACAACACAAGGAACACAGGGTAGGGCACAAACCAAGAGACATTTGCAGGGAGGAGGCCTTTTTCAAAGGATATTGCCATGACAAAAAAATGGCCTAACAGTGGCTCTGTCTGGGGATGTATGCCTCCTGTAGGTATAGCAAGGACTTAGAAGCACTGGTAAAAGCAGACCATCCCACAGGACAAAATTACAGAGAACAAGGAACAAGCAGGGCAAGACAAGCAACAGGACCAAAAACCGACAACCAGAGCAAAATAGGGCAGGGGAAAGCAACTTATATACAGAGATTTACAAGATGTACAACCCTAACTACTATTCATGGAAAACGGATTACTTCAAATGAAGTACTACTTCAAGAATTGTCCATGAACTGGCAACTCTTGAATATCACCATTAAAATCCTTGATGATGTAAGAATCTTGGCCCCATTTCTCATGAATCAGATATGGCCCTAACCAGATGGTATCAAATTTACCATGTTTCCCCTTATCCTCCAATCTGGCATTCCAAACTAACACCAAATCACCAGGTTCAAATTTTCTGTCAACTGTCTTTTTATCATATAGATTTTTAACTTGTAACTGCAATTTGGCATTCCTAGCAACTGATTCTCTTCTAGTTTCATCCAACCTAATGAGGTCCTCAATTCTCAACTACATCTCATCATCAATGTCATCATCATACAACTGCACTAACTTGTACATCTCCAACAAATTATTCTGAGGCATTCTAGCATGAATTCCATACACCAGGTCAAATGGTGCACAACCAATTGCCCTCTTCATAGTTACCCTATCAACCCATAGAGCTAATGGAAACTTTGAATTCCATGCCCTCTTATTCTTCTCCAAAATTCTCTTCAAGATTTTAATCAAGCTCTTATTAGTAGATTTTGCCTGACCATTTCATTACAGATGATAAGGTGAGGAATTAGAAATCTGAATTCCCAAACCTTTGCAAAAGTCTTTATATTCGGAAGACCTAAAGCACATAGCATTATCACTCACTATCCTCTCAGGGCACCCAAACCTTGTAACAATATTATTCATCAGAAAGTCAATTACCACCCTGCTAGTTGCATTCCTTGTAGGTACAGCTTCTACCCACTTTGTAAAATAATCAGTGGTAACTAAGATCCATGAATGTCCTCCACTTGACTTGTTTGGTATCTCCCTTATGAAATCAATTCCCCATTGCTGGAAAGGAGCCTGAACATCTATTGATTTTAATGGTACATTACCTGAAAACTTAAGCTTACCAGAGAACCTTTGACAAGCATCACATCTCCTTACCAATTGTTCTGCATCCCTGAAGATTGTGGGCCACCAAAATCATGCTCTCAAGATCTTATGAGCAGTTGTTTTACCCATATAATGTCCACCACAAACTCCCTCATGCATCTCCTTCAACAATAGATTAGCCTGATTCTCATCTACACATTTCAATAGTATGAAATCCAAATTTTTTCTATACAACTTACATTTCACAATTACATACTTGATGGCCTATAAATTCAATGTCCTCTTTTGATTATCATTCATACTATCTAGACACCTCATCTTTCTCAAATAGTAAATAATATCCTGATACCAAATACAATCATCCATATCACATGTATAGTCAATTTCAGAATGATTTACCTAGTTTGCATCTAGATTGGATTGGGCCATCAACTTTGCCAATCCCTGTCCTCTAACTAATTTAGTGATCTGGATCTCAACATTGAATTCCTAGATCCTATTGATCCATCTACATCTTCTTCCAAACACCTCCTGCTGTGAGAAAATATCCTTCATAGCTACACTTGGCACAAAAGCAATCACAACTGCTCCCATCAAGTAACATCTAAAAGCCTTGATTGCCTTCACAAGTGCATAAGCTTGCTTCTCATTTATGTCATACTTTAATTCTGTAGCCTACAAAGATTTACTGAAAAATGCAATAGGCTGCTCAAAACCATCCTTATTCTTTTGTAACAAAACTGTAGCAATAGTATGAAAAGATGCAAAAGAAAAGATATGCATTGGGACACTATAATAAGGTGCCTTTAGCACTAGTGCATCTTTGATAGCTTGCTTGATATTCTTGAAAGCCTCATCAGGCTCACCCTCCCAATTGATTACAGATCCCTTCTTCAACATCTTGGAAATAGGTCTAGTAACCTCTGCAAAGTTTGTCACAAACCTCCTCAGAAAATTGACCTAACCAAAGAAAGACTGAATCCCCTTAACATTATTTGGCCTCTGAATTTTATCAATTGCCGCTACCCTCTCTGGGTCAATTCTCACTCCTTGCTTCCCAACTAAGTGGCCAAGCAACTTACCTTCTATGACAACAAAAGAACATTTCCTTGGGTTTAATGAAATTCCAAATTCCAAGGCCCTCATAAATATTTTCTCTAGATGAGCACAATGGTCCTCTTCCTTCTTGGAATAGGCAGTCAAATCATCCTGATACACAACAAGAAAATCATTAATGAAATCTGAAAAGGCAACATCCATTGCCCTCTGAAAAGTAGCACCAGCATTTGTGAGACCAAAAGGCATTCTCACATAAACATATGTTCCCCAAGGTGTTGTAATGGCTGTCTTAAATTGTTTTGATTCCTTAACAATGACTTGATTGTAGCCAGATAAACCATCCATCATTGACATCAATTCTGATCCGGTTACTCTCTGCAACATAGCCTCCATATTGGGCAAACAATAGTTATCTTTCAATGAGCTGATGTTCAAATTTCTGAAGTCCACACAAAGCCTAATGTCACCATTCTTTTTTCTTATAGGAACAAGGTTGGACACCTAAGAAGAATGCCTTATAGGCTTGATAATGCCAGCATCTCTCAACTTCATTAATTCTTCTTGCATCTTGGGTGCCAAAGTAGGATTAATAGGCCTTTGCTTTTGTCGGAAAGGTTTAGCATCTTCTCTCAATGGAATAACATGCTGAAATAAATCCTCTCTATAAACCTTTAGGTCATCATATGACCATGCAAAAACATGCCTGAATTTCCTCAATAATTCAATCAAAGGTCTCCTCACCTTTTGAGATATATCTCTAGTAATGTATACTTTCTTAGGTGCCTCATGTGATCCAAGATTTATCTCCTCAAGATCAACATGATCTTCTCCTTTGATATTATTTTGAACTCTATCTTGGTTGTCAAAGACAGTCTCCAAAACAAAAAGCCCCTTGGGCACCTTGTTAGTTCTAAGCTGAATGACCTCGTTGCCTAAGACAATGTCTCTTCCTTCCATTGACTCAACCAAGGCTGAACAATCAAGTTCCTAACCATGATACTGATCCTTGCAATCCATAAACTTCAAAATATCATTATCATCATCAAAAACTTGCCAATTCTTAATATTATCTGGTATACTAGGCCTAGCCTAAATTTCAATTTTAGAAATACCAGAGAATGTAACATCATTAGGATTGATTGCAATATTGGCCAACAAGTCAGCCATCTTGTTGTTACTCCTATCCTTCCACTCAATATTAAAGGCATCAAAATGCTCAATCAAATCCCACACTAGATTCCTATATTGTTTTAACCTTCTATTCTTGGAAGCATACACTGACTTGACTTGGGACACCACCAACTTAGAATCACCAATAACACTTATGCATTTTATACCATGCTTTTGTGCCAACCTCAGTCCTAACAACAAGTCCTCATATTCCGCTATATTGTTGGTACAAAAGAAATTCAATGTGAAAGAGAACTTGTAGGTGTTTCTATCAAGAGAAATAAGTAAAATACCTGCTCCTACACCATCAAAGTACATGACCCACAAATCACCCTTCACAGAGTCAACACCTACCTCAGTAGAAATAGGTGACAAAACAAGCTCATTTTCAAATATAGGGATCTTTTCCCTAAAAGAATTTACATCAGTATCCACAAAACATGTAGTTTCATTATCTATGTTTCTCTCAATCATGTGGCATACTCTTGGCTCTCGTTCAATCTTGACAAACTGATCATCAATCTTGAAAGTTGCATAGGACAAATCACATTGTAAACTTCCACCCATGGCAGCACTCCATCTTCTAGATAGCAACATCCCATAATGAGGGGGAATATCTACCACTAAAACACTCATTGTTAGCTCTTTCTCTGGATATGCTGCCAACCTATATGGCATTGCATTGATAGTCCCAATAATTGGTACCTCCCTCTGATCCATTGCACAACACCTGCCCTACACTGCATCAACTTTAAGGCCCAACCTCTCCATGATTTTGAAAGCCATGATATTATTAGAGGCACCACTATCAATCATATAATTCCTTAATTTCATCCCATTCACAAGAACACTTAAGAAGAATGGGTCAATATTTTCAAGGCTGGCATTGACAGAACTATCCAAATATATTGGAGGAATTTGAGACACAATTCTCTGAGAAACAACATCCTTCAAAGCTTTATCCAAAGATCCATTGCATGAAGAATCATTTTTGTGAGTATTACCAACCCATCCAATAGCCTTATCTTTATGTTCAGGGATCCTCAACAATTCTGGCAATGGAACCTGAACTGTAATTTGTGACAACACAAATAACATGTCAACAGGGGTGGAAGCAGGAATCTCAATTTGCACTACCTTACCATCCTTTTGCTTGTCTGACATATTAGGTGTATTGACCACCTTCATTTTTTCAATCTTAGCCATTGTGCTAACTGGCCTTTCAATCTCACAAGAGATCTTTTCAACTCCAAGTCCCTTAGGCTCACAATGCTTACTTTTTACATTCTTTAATTTCACCATGTGATCAGCCTTTGATTTGTTCTCATTAGGTTCTCCAGAGTTGGTACTCTTTATAAACATTCCTGCAGCTTCCTCATTTGTATTCCTTTCCACCATGCCTCTAGTTTGCACCTGGGCAATCATTTCTGCAATAATCCTCTCCATCTCTTCTCTAGAAGGTCTTCTCAAATTTACTGGCTTGGGAAAAGAGTTCATGTTACATGTTTTCTGACCAACACATTCACCATCAGAAAAAACCTCTTGATGAAAAAGGGCCTGATTATGTCTCTTCACATTCACATCTCTCTCTTCATCAAAATAAAAATCATCTTCATATCCTAGACATGAAGAAGCCATGTTGCAACCAACATCATCTTGTTCCTCTTCTTGTTCTATCTCCTCATCGCCACAATATTGATTTGCAGCCATAGATTGTGCAACCACACAATGCTCTACAAAATGAGGGGACTGGCATGCAGTACACCAAGGTACATTCTCCATGACATTTATTGAAGCTTTATGTAGAGGGTCAGGGACACCTCTGTCATTGTTTCATCTTGCAGTAGGGACAATAGGCTTTCCATCCTTCCATTGGGTGTTGTAGGGGTAATTCTGTAGTCTATTCTTCTTACTAAAATTATTGTTGAACCAAGGCCTCTCATTGGTAGGAGCACTGATGTTCCTATTTGCAGGTGCCTTCAAATCCTTCAATGCATTAATCACCTTATCCAACTTATCTTCTTCCTACCTCCTAGATCCAACACCCTTATCATTTTCTTTCTTGTATTTCCTGTCCCCAAACAACTTTGGGTCATCTCTCTTTCCACCCAATTTTCCTGATATTTTCATATTGTTCTCAATATTGATAGAAATTTTAAAAGCATCCCTAAGAGTTCTTGGTTCTTTATCCCTCAATAAATATCCCATCTTCCCATCAAATGCATTGAAGTATGTAGTTAGATAGACATTGTCATCCAATCGCATGACTTGGAATAACTTATGCATACCCTTCTGAAATCTCATATTGAATTCAGTTGCAGAATCATTCTGATTTTTCCTTATGGTATTGAATTCATTCAACATAAAGCTAGCATTAGGCCTATCACGATACTGCTCCTTGACACATTTCTCAAAAGAGTCCCAAGTATCAATACACTTATCAGGAAGCCTCTTAAACTAATCTCTAGCATCCTCCATTAGAGATTGAACAAACAATTTCATGACAACATCCTCATGCTCTACCTCATAATCATTAAGCATATCAACAAATAACCTAAGATGCTCCTCACAACTTATAGCATTATTACCAGCAAACTTAGGTACCTTATCTCTAATATCATTTGAAAAATTATTTGGATAGCCATGAATTCCATCAAAACTTATTTGCCTATAGCCTTCTAATTGCATAGGTCTTCTTTGAAAGCTTGAACTAGTGTTAACCCTAGGATCAACATTACCATCTACATTTATTTGTGCATTTGACTATTGCCTAGGATCTGCACCTATCCTAGAAGATGAATAAGGAATAGAACTAGTAGCATTACTAAGTGGAAAAGCAGTAGTCATAGATGGCATACCTAGTTCAACAGCAAATGGGCCAAGAGCATTAGCTGAAGAAGCCCATAAAAATTAGATCTTCCTTTTCTTTTTTGCAATGGCAGCATCAACCTCAGCTTTCTCTAGTTTTCTTGCAAGGTCCTCATCTTCTTTTCTCCTTCTCTCCATTTCAATCTCCTTATTTGAATCAGGTGGTGGGATCCCTGGTATTGTCATTGGTTTTCTTGCTTGGTCATCCACCATCTTCTGCTTTCCTATCTCGTTAATGATAACAACAGGTCTGGTAATCCTATGCCCATCCTTATCTTTAGGCAAAGGGACATAACTTTGCACTTTTTTAACCATAGGGCCCTCATTTTCAAATTCATGATCCTGCAGTAAGTGTTCCTGCTCACTCCTCAAGGCATCAAGATCACCAAACACATCATGCTGTAGCATTTTAGGAGCAGAAGCAAACATCTTGTTTCTCTCCTTCATTTCATTTATTTTTCTAATAAGAGACTACCTCTCTATCAAAGCATTTACCTTTTCAGCCTCTCTCCTCCTGTAATCTTTTATGTATGGCATCCTGCTCATCCAACTGCAACCTCAGTGCATTCAAATCATTAGGATCTACCATAATGTCATCAAAAATAGATGACACATCCATATCAGGAAGATTTTGATATGGGAAATGAACCTGCCTATGTCTCATGGGTTCTCCTTTGAATTGATCTTCATCAAGATCCAAGTCAACCTCTAAACCCACATCTATGTTTTCTTCATTTTGACCTGCAAGCAATGGACCCTTGTCCTGAAATGCAACCTCAGGGGTATCATAAAATCTTTCTTCAGAGTGACCACCTTCTGATCTAGATACTCTATTTTGTGAACCATCCTCACTTGAAGATACATGTGGTCTTCTAGCTCTAGCATTTCTCTATTCTCTCATGGGAGCACTCACAGACTCACCATTCCTTCTAATCCAGCTCTTGTTTCCCTATCTAGGTAATTGCTCTAGAGTGACCTTCAGATTCTTTCTAACATATGACCTAGTATTTCTTCTTTTTTCCATGCTTCTTCAATATGTTGCACTGGTTCAAAACTTTGAGTCGCCACCCACCTAGATGGGAAATCCTTAAAACACACAGGAAAACAAGAATAGACTTATAATTTTCTCTAGATTCTCCCCAGTAGAATCACTAACTCTTAACAAATGCATATCTTCATAGTTGTCCCCAGCAGAGTCACCATTTTGTTGGTTGTGGATTATTCCCTTTGATCTTCAACTTGTAGATTTACACTTTGATGGATAATTTAAATAAAATTCTGACTCTATCACCACTCCAAAGTCCATAAGGAAGAGGGCCAACTAACAAGGATAAAAGGATCCTTCTACACTTTGAGCTTCAATGCTCAGGTGGGTGTACCCGTGAATCACTTCTTCAAAAGAGTCTCAAAATGATGCACACAATGCTCAACACAAGTCTAAAAAGGTTTATCAAATGAATGTTTATGTTTGTGTGGTTGTTAACCATGACTTCAAGAGAAAGGACCAGTGCCTTATCCCAGGGCTAAGAGTCACCCAACCGTATACTTCAATTGAACATCTCAAATCAAACACAATGGAAACCAGAGTAAGTGCTTTGCCTATTACCCATTTCCCTCAAGCACAAGGACATCAAATTCTATACCTAGCTGTAAACTCACTGAATTCACCTAAAAGGATTTAATCCTATGGTTAGAAACTTAGAGATGAACTCAAAATACTCTTTGTTTACCATACATTAACACACTTTGTGATATTAACATATATGAGCTCAGAGACAAGCAAGAAGACATACACAAGATACAAGATTGGGATTCAAGAATATTTTCATTAACAAATCCAGAATCAGCATACAATTAGCATGACATAAAGCTGAGAAAAAAGACACCAAATCAAACCTCTATCAGTGTATTATAGTAAAAAACCAGGTACCAAAAGCAACAAGATTTTTGAACCCCTACAAAATTCAAAAATTTGCAACTTATACCACTAGTTGCCTTGGAATTCTCAGAGTGAATGCAACAAGCTACGGACAACTAGGGCTAGGGTCTCAACCACCCGACCTACCAAAATTTTCATCAAAATTTATTACAAGGGCAGGAAACCAAGCAGTCCAGGGAAAGAAAATCTCAAACAGATCTCCAATCATAAAAATCTGTGAGCCAAGATAGAGAACTAGGAGCTGCCATGAAAATCAATCAAATTGGCCACCTGCAAACAGCTCCTTGAGCACAAAACCATACTCCACCAAGTAAAAAATCTACCTCCGCAAATGACCACAAGAGCCCTGGACCACATCGCAACAACCTACCGCCACCAAACCAGCAAGAAATCTACCCAAAAAGCATTAAACTAGGTACCTTTGGTCGCTGCAAACCCCTCTGCAAATTTCAATTCAAAATCCCAATGGTCACATCTTTGGCACCCAGCTCATCAGCGGTCACAATTTGAAATTTAATCCAGCTTTAAGTCGAGGCCATTGATCCTCTTACTTTTTGTAGGTTTCAGATCTTCACTTCACCTTAGACAGCATCGACGGCTGTAGCTAGACCACCTAGTTAACTTCCTTGCACCTTACCCCAGCGATGATATGATGGCCACAAGATCTGTCAGCCCTTTAATCACTTTAGAAACCCAGTGGCCCCACTTAATAACTCCACAACCACGATACCATTAGTGATCGCATGATCGCATAGCCCAAAAACTGGGGTATGTGAACATGCGACAAGCCTCCATGACAAAAGACAATGGGCCCACTAACAAGCCACATCACCACCTTGGACCAATTGAAAGACCCCACCTGGGCCTGCTTGATGCCATGTGTCATCACACCATTCGCTGATCCACGCCCAGTCATACTGACACAGGACCCACCTTCCACAAGCTTTTGAAAATGAACGGCTGGCGTAAGATCTCATGGCTCTGACAAATCCCATGAGAACTTACGCCGGCCATAGGATCCATCCTCATCACAGACCCCTCCGACAACGGCCCCACTTCTGAGCACATCTAGGTCGACCAATAAGAAACCTCCACCTGCGCAGACATGTCACACCGAACCCACTGCGGACAATAAATAACCTGGCAAGATGGAATAAAATCGATGGATGGCACATGATCTCAAAGGCCGAGAATATTCCTTGAGATTATATGCCAACCATTGATTAAAAGCCTTTCACTACAGGCCCCTCTGACATAAACCAACTCATCACCATCTCCGCAACAAAAACCAATGGACCCACACACCAAAACACTAACACACTGCCACAGACATGTGTCAATCAGTCGCATGATTGCATAGCCAAAAACTGGGCTATGCGACCATGCGACAGCCAGTCACAAGCTGCCACACTCCACCTTTGGGACCACACCAAAGAAGCCGTACCCTTTTTAAAGGATCAGACGGTTGTCACGAAAGTGCAAGAAATAAACCTCATGCATCTTCACCATGCAAACTTGCGGCGACCATTGATCTTGTCCAAACTTTAACCATGCAGGAAGCATGGGAAGAGACAAACCGCCAAGCATTTAGTGACTACGCGACTGTGGAAAAATTAACCGCCAGCCAAGTCGCCAGATGCTAGGGACTTAACCATCAAGATTCAGTGACAAGGAGAAAACCACAAGTCCCCAGGTCGCCAGAAGAAGACTAACTGCGAGGCAATCGAACACAATGAAGAGCTGGGACCACGCGGATAGGTGGCAGGCGGTCACATGATCGCATGTCAGAAAAGTCTGACATGCGGCCATGTGACAGCCAATCAGGAAGAGCTTTTGAAGGCCTGAGCCCACCTGTCATCGCACTTGCACACTTAAGGAAAGCTGGCAGACAGGGAACTAGTGCAAGGTCAAAAACACACAATGTTTTCGGTGAAAGAGGATAAAAAATACACAAAATTTCTGACACGTCAATAGATAAGTGCACAAAGCTGGAAGACAAAGGGTAAAAAAAAATATAGGTTATCGGTCAAAGATTGAAAACATCATGGACTTTTGAAAACACTGTGGGTTTTTGACACTGGCAAATTTTTAAGATTGCTTCCCGCGAATCTTGAAACTCGAATAACTTTCTGGGCCTTATGATTTATGGGATGTAGTCTAGATTGAAGTAAGGTGACAACACAAGGAACATAGGATAGGGCACAAACCAAGAGACATTTGCAGGGAGGACACCTTTTCCAAAGAATATTTCTATGACAAAAAAATGGCCTAACACTGAGAATCACAAAAATGCTCAAAATGTCAACCCTTTCAGCCAACTGCAACATGCCTCGAGCACAAAACCACATAGTACAGAACCCTACAAATGATCATGGCACACCCTAGACCACACTGCAATAGTAAGCGCCACCAAACAAATCAAATCCGACCGTGAAATCATTCAATTTTGGTCCTTCTAGATGCAGGAAACCCTCAGAAATTTGAATTTGAAAAACAACGGTTAGTTTCATAGCGCCAGCAGCAAATCGGCGGTCCTCATTCAAATTTGAACCAACTTTATATCATCACTGTTCGATCCATTTATTTCAAGGGCTTTAAGTCCTCAACTCAACTGCCACCCTCGGGTTAACTCTTTGTGAACATGTGACAAAGCATTTCTTATTCGCGGAATAAAATATTAACTCACCACTTAACCCCATGAACTGGTGACCGAAGGCATTCTAACTCATCCCAACTACATCTGGTGAACTGGCAACCAAAGGCTTTCTTCAGTTCGTAAAGAATTTTATCTATCTACCAAATAGTTTAGTGATTATGTGAATACACACTCATTGAATCACCAACCATTTCAAAACACTGCTATTTCATTTCATGAATGAGTGAAAAGCACTAAAATTTATCAGGCCACTAACCAAATTTATCAGGACTGCCAAACCATTAGTCCAAACCTAGGTCTACCTTTAATGAAATCAATGGTTTTCTTAAGTTTGCATGGAGCATAAAGATTCTATCAGAACTTAAGACAACCATTAGATCAAGAATCTTACCCTGTTCTGACATCCTTCTGACACTAAGAGAGATCAACAACCATCTTAAGATTGCAAGTGTCAGAAAAAACCTATCAGATTACATGCCGACCATTGATGCTCTGTCATTGTCAGAACCCACTAAACCTCAAAAAATCTGGCCTCACTGATACAATATCTAGTCACACAACGTGGACCAATCATAGCTTGCCATATCAGCACACTTGGCATGTGGACCCACTGTGCTTTATTCCCTGTGAGAAAGATTGAATTGACATTCGGCGCATGATCTTTAGCCTCTAACAAATCTCATAAGATCATGTGCCTGTCGTTGATTTAGTGACATTGTCAGGACCCTCTGACGCATCCGAAAACTAGGTCCCACTGACAACTACCAACATGTTAATACATGGACCAATAAGATGCTGCCATTTTTGCATACATGTCAATGGACCCACCTGTAAAGAAAGGCTACGTCATACAATAAAATCAATAGCTGTCGCAAAAGTGCAAGCCTCTGACAAAACCCTTGTGCTTTCGTGACAACCGTTAGATCAAGATGGTGTCAAAAGGCCAGGCTCAGGAAACCACGCGAACACACGACTAAAGAAAAGAAACCACCATGCCAAGTTGCTAACTATTAAGAGATAAGCCACTAGGAATAGTAGAATACATGAACACCATGTTCACCCAATCGCTGGAAGAAAAAGATAACCGCTGGGAAACCAAGTGAACCAGCGACAAACATGCGTTCACTAAATCGTCAAACAGAAAGACTAACCGCTCGAGGATTAAATGAATAAGCGACAGGCCATAAAAGAAATGTGCACATGCATTTAGCAAGACTTAAGTGACCCGAAAAGGTAAAGACAAATTAGAATAGGGCCAGGGCATTCCAAAGGTTTTTAACACAATGGCTAGTTTTTGAAATTTTGCAAGGGTTTCAAAGCCAAGGAAATAAAATTGACTACAGGGACCGAAGGAAAAGTGCTATAGCCATGAAATTTTGCAGGGAAAGACCAGATAAAAGATAAAAAACTATGGAAATTTTTTCAAGTGCTAACAGTGGCTTTGTCTAGGGATGTGTGGCTCTTGTAGGCACAACAAGAATCTAGAATCACTGGTTATAGTAGACCACCTACTATACAAAATTTTGAACAAATGAGAGCCACAGGGCAAAACCCTAAGAACAAAGACAAAATGGAATAGGGGCAAGCAACTTATTTATAGAATTTACAATTTATACGGACCTAACTACTGTTCATGGAAAATAAAATACCTTCAATTGAAGTATTTCTTCAAGAATTGTCCATGAACTGGCAATTCCTGAACATCACCATTTAATTATTTTACAATGTATGAATCTTGGCCCCATTTCTCATGAATTAGATATGGCCCTAGCCAGATGGGATCAAACTTATCATGTTTTCCTTTATCCTCCAATCTAGCATTCCAAACTAACACCAAATCACCAGGCTCAAACTTTCTGTCGACAGTCTTCTTGTCATACAAATTCTTAACCTGTAACTATAATTTGGCATTCCTTGCAACTGATTCTCTTCTTGTTTCATCTAGTCTAATGAGGTCCTCAATCGTCAACTACATCTCATCATCTATGTCATCATCATATAATTGCACAAATTTATACATTTCCAACATATTATTTTGAGGCATCCTTGCATGTATTCCATATACTAGGTCAAGTGGTGCGCAACCAATTGCCCTCTTTACAGTTACTCTATCAGCCCATAGAGCTAATGGAAGCTTTGAATTCCATGCTCTCTTATTTTTTTCAAGAATCCTCTTTAGAATTTTAATTAAAATCTTATTAGTAGATTCTACTTGACCATTTCCTTGTGGATGATAAGGTGAGTAATAAGAAATCTAAATTCCCAAATCTTTGCAAAAGTCTTTATATTCAGCAAACCTAAAGCACATTGCATTATCACTTACTATTCTCTCAGGGAAACCAAACCTTGTAACAATATTATTCAATAGAAAATCAGTTACCACCTCACTAGTTGCATTTCTTGTAGGTATAGTCTCTACCCACTTTGTAAAGTAATCAATTACAACAAAGATCCATGAGTGTCCTCCACTAGACTTGTTTGGTATCTCCCCTATGAAATTAATTCCCCATTGTTGGAAAGGATCCTGTACTTCTATTGGTTTTAATGGCACATTGCCTAAAAATTTTAGCTTACCAGAGAACCTTTGACAAGCATCACACCTCCTCACCAACTACTCTGCATCCTTGAAGATTGTGGGCCACCAGAATCCTACTCTCAAGATCTTATGAGCAGTTGTTTTACCCATATAATGTCCACCAAAAACCCCCTCATGCATTTCTTTCAAGAACTTGTTAGCCTGATCTTCATCTACACATTTAAACAGTATGCAATCTAAATTTTTTCTATACAATTTACATTTCACAATTAAATACTTGATGGCCTATAATTTTAATGTCCTCTTCTGATTATCATTCATTCCTACTGGATAGTTCATGTTTCTCAAGTAATAAATAATATCTTGATACCAGATACAATCATCCATATCACATGTATAATCAATTTCAGAATGATTTACATAATTTGCATCAAGATTGGACTGGGCCATCAGTTTTGTCAATCCCTGTCCTCTAACCAACTTAGTAATTTGGATGTCAACATTGAATTCTTGGATCCTATTGATCCATCTACATCTTCTCCCAGACACCTCTTGCTGTGAGAAAATACCCTTCACAGCTGCACTTGGCACAAAAGCAATCACAACTGCCCCCATCAAGTAACACCTAAAAGCCTTGACTACCTTAACAAGTGCATATGCTTGTTTCTCATTTATGTCACACTTCAATTCAGCAGCCTACAAAGATTTACTGAAGAAAGCAATAGGCTGCTCAAAACCATCCTTATTATTTTGTAACAAAACAGTAGCAATAGTGTGAAAAGATGCAAAGGAAAAGATGTGCATTGGGACATTATAATCAGGTGCCTTGAGCACTGGTGCATATTTGATAGCCTTCTTGATATTTTTGAAAGCCTCATCAGGCTCACCCTCCCATGTAATAGTAGATCCTTTCTTCAACATCTTAGAAATAGGTCCATTAACCTCTACAAAATTTGTCACAAACCTCCTTAAGAAATTGACTTGACCAAAGAAGGACCGAATCCCTTTAACATTCTTTTCCCTCTAAATTTTATCAATAGTTGCTACCCTCTCAGGGTCAATTCTAACTCCTTTCTTGCCAACCAAATGGCCAAGCAACTTACCTTCAATGACACCAAAATCGCATTTCCTTGGATTTAATGAAATAACAAATTCCAAGGCCCTCACAAATATTTTTTCTAAATGAGTACAATGGTCTTCTTCCTTCTTGGAAAAGGTAGTTAAATCATCTTGATATATGACAAGGAAATCATTTATGAAATCTGAAAAGGCAACATCCATTGCCCTCTAAAAAGTAGCACTAGCATTTGTGAGACCAAAAGGCATTCTAACATAAACATATGTCCCCCAAGGTGTAATGAAAGTTGTCTTGTATTGTTCTGATTCTTTCATAATGACTTGATTGTAACCAGAGAAACCATCCATCATAGACATCAATTCTGATTCAGTCACTCTCTGCAACATAGCTTCCATATTGGGCATAGTTATCCTTTAATGAGCTGATGTTCAAATTCCTGAAGTCTACACAAAGCCTGATGTCACCATTCTTCTTTCTCACAGGAACAGGATTTGAAACCCAAGAAGAGTGCCTTATAGGCTTGATAATTCTAGCATATCTCAGCTTCATTAATTCTTCTTGCATCTTGGGTGCCAAAGTGGGATTGATAGGCCTTTGTTTTTTCCGGAAAGGTTTAGCATCTTCTCTCAATGGAATAACATGCTGAAACAAATCTTCTCTATAAAACTTTATGTCATCATATGACCATGCAAAAACATGCCTAAATTTTCTTAGTAATTCAATCAGAGATTTTCTCACATTTTGAGATATGTCCCTACCAATGAATACCTTCTTAGGTGCCTCATGTGTTCCAAGATTTATCTCCTCTAGATCAACATGATCTTCTCCTTTGATATTCTTTTGAACTCTATCCTGGTTATCAAAGACAGTCTTCAAAACAACAAACCCCTTGGGCACCTTGTTAGTTATAAGTTGAATGACCTCACTGCCAAAGACAACATCTTTTCCTTCTACTAACTCAACCAAAGCTGAACAATCAAATTCCTGACCATGATACTGATCTTCACAATTCATAAACTTCAAGATATCATTATCATCATCAAAAACTTGCCAGTTTTCAATATTGTCTGGTATGCTAGGCCTAGCCTAAATTTCAACTTTAGAGATACCAGCAAATGTAATATCAATGGGATTGATTGCAATATTGGCTAACAAGTCAGCCATCTTATTGTTACTCCTATCCTTCCACTCAATATTGAAGGCATCAAAATGTTCAATCAAATCCCAAAATACATTCCTATATTATTTCAACCTCTTGTTCTTGGAAGCATATACTGACCTGACTTGGGACACCACCAAATCAGAATAACCAACAAAACTTATGCATTTAATACCATGTTTTTGTGCCAACCTCAGTCCTAACAACAATGCCTCATATTCTTCTATATTGTTGGTACAAAAGAAATTCAATGTGAAAGAAAATTTGTAGGTGTTTCCAATAGGAGAAATAAGTAGAATACTTGCTCCTGCTCCATCTTTGGTGAAGAAATAGGTTCCTCAACAGAGATAGGTGATGAAATAGGTTCCTTCTCAAGTACAGGGATCTCTACCCTAAAAGCATTAATATCAGTATCCACAAAACATGTAGTTTCATAATCAATATTCCTCTCAATCATGTGGCATACTCTTGGCTCTCGATCAATCTTGAGAAACTGATCATCAATCTTGAAAGTGGCATAGGATAGATCACACTGCAAACTTCCACCCATGGTAGCACTCCACCTTCTAGATAGTAGCATCCCATAATGAGGAGGGATGTCCACCACCAAAACACTCATTGTCAACTCTTTCTCTAGATATGCTACCAGCCTATATGGCATTGCATTGATAGTCCCAATAACGGGTACCTCCCTCTGATCCATTGCACAACATCTACCCTAGACTGTATCAACTTTCAGGCCCAATTTCTCCATAATTTTGAAAGGCATAACAGTATTAGAGGCACCACTATCAATCATACAATTTCTTAGTTTCATTCCATTCACAAGAACACTTTAAAAGATTGGATCAATGTTTTCAAGGCTAGCATTGACAGAACTGTCCAAATATATAGGAGGAATTTGAGATATAATTCCCTGAGTAGCAACACCTTTCAAAGCTTTATCCTGAGATCCATTGCACGCAACATCATTGTTATGAACATTATCTACCCATGCAATATCTCTATCTTTGTGTTCAGGGATCCTTAACAATTTTGACAATGGAACCTTAACTGTAATTTGGGACAATACAGATAACATATCAACAGGAGCAGAGGGAGGAATCTCAACCTGCACTACCTTAGTATCCTTTTTCTTATCTGAGACATTAGGTGCATTGGCCACCCTCATTTTTTCAATCTTAGCCATTGTGTTAACTAGCTTCTCTATCTCACTAGAAAATTTTTCAACTCCAACTCCCTTAGGCTCACAATTCTTACCTTTTACATTCTTGAGTTTCACCATGTGATCACCTTTTGATTTGTTCTCATAAGGCTCTCTAGAGTTGGTACTCTTTATAAACATTCCTACAACTTTCTCATTTGTATTCCTTGCCACCATGCCTCTAGTTTGCACTTGGGCAATCATCTCTATAGTAATCCTATCCATCTCTTCTCTAGAAGGTCTTCTTAAATTTACTGGTTCAGAAGAAGAGTTCATGTTACATGTCTTCTTACCAATATCTTCACTATTAGGAAAAACCTCTTGATGAAAAAGGGCCTGATTATGTCTCTTCACATTTACATCTGACTCTTCATCAAAATTAGAATCATCTTCATATCCTAGATATGAAGTATCCATGTTGCATTCAACATCATCTTGATCTTCTTTTTGATCTATCTCCTCACTGCCACAATCTTGATTTTCAGCCATAGAGTGTGCAACCACACAATGCTTTGCAGAATGAGGGGCCTCGCATGCAACACACCAAGGTATTTCCTCCATGACATTTATTGAAGATTTTTGTAGAGGTTCAGGGACACCTCTTTCATTATTTCCTCTTGCAACAGGAACAATAGGCTTGCCATCCTTCCATTGGGTGTTGTAGGGGTAGTTTTACAATCTATTCTGCTTATTAAAATTATTGTTGAACCGAGGCCTTTCATTGGTAGGAGCACTGATGTTCCTATTTGAAGGTGCCTTCAAATCCTTTAATGCATTGAGAACCTTATCCAATTTATCTTCTTCTTGCATCCTAGTTCCAACATTCTTATCATTTTCTTTTTTGTATTTCTTGTCCCCAAAAAACTTCGGGTCATCTCTCTTCCCACCGAATTTCCTTGATATCTTCATATTGTTCTCAATATTGATAGCAATCCTAAAAGCATCTCTGAGAGTTGTTGTTTCTTTTTCCCTCAACAAGTATCCCATCTTTCCATCAAATGCATTGAAGTATGTGGTTAAACAAACATTGTCATCTAACCGCATAACTTGGAACAACTTATGCATACCCTTCTGAAATCTCATGTTGAATTTAGCTGCAGTCTCATTTTGATTTTTCCTTATGGTATTTAATTTATTTAACATGAAGCTAGCATTAGGTCTATCACCATACTATTCTTTAAAAAATCTCTCAAAAGAATCCCAAGTATCAATACATTTATCAGGAAGTCTCTTAAACCAATTGCTAGCATCCTCCATTAGAGATTGAACAAACAATTTCATGACTACATCCTCATGCTCTACCTCATAATCATTAAGCATATCAATAAATAACCTAACATGCTCCTCACAACTAATAACATTATTACTAGAAAACTTAGGTACCTTATCTCTTATATCATTTCAAAAAGTATTCGGGTAGCCAGGAATCCCATCAAAACTAATTTGCCTATAGCCTTCTAATTGCATAGGTCTTTTTTGAAAACTTGAACTAGTGTTAACCTTAGGATCAACATTTGCATTTACATTTCTATCTACTTGTGTATTTGATTGTTGTAGTTCAGTAGTAGATGGACCAAGAGCATTAGCTGATGAAGCCTTCAAGAACTAAATCTTTCTTTTCTTTTCTGCAATGGAAGCTTCAATTTTAGCCTTTTCTAATTCTCTTGAAAGGTCCTCATATTCTTTTCTTCTTTCTATTTCTGTGTCCTTATTTGAATTAGGTAGTGGGACCCCTGGTATTGTCAATGATTTGCTTGTTTGATGTCCCACCATCTTTTTCTTTCCTTTCTCACTAGCGGCAACAATAGGCCTAGTGATCTCGTGCCCATCCTTATCTTTAGGGAGGGAAGCATAACTTTGAACCTGTCTAACCATAGGGCCCTCCTGATCAAATTCATGATCTTGTAGTAAGTGCTCTTGCTCACTCCTTAAAGCTTTAAGATCACCAAAAACATCATGTTGCAAAGTCTTAGGAGTAGAAGCAAGCATCGTGTTTCTCTCCTTCATTTCATTAATCTTTCTAAGGAGAGACTATCTTTCTATCAGAGCATTCACCTTTTCAGCTTCTCTCTCCTCTTGTAACCTCTTATTTATGGCATCCTACTCTACCAACAATAACCTTAGTTCATTTAAATCATCTGGGTCTACCATAATGTCATTAGAACCTGATGACACATCCATATCAGTAAGATTTTGATATGGGAAGTGGACTTGCCTTGGTCTCATGGGTTCTCTTCTAAAATTATCTTCATCAAGATCTAAATCAATCTCCAAACCCATCTCTCTAGCTTGTTCATCCTGACCTGCAGGCAATGGACCCGTGTCTTGAAATACAGCCTCTAGGGTAGCATAAAATCTATCTTCAGAGTGACCACCATCTGATCTAGAAACTCTATCTTGTGAACCTTCCTCACTTGAGGAAACATGTGGTGCTCTACCTCTAGTATTTCTTTGTTCTCTGATGGGAGCACTAGTGGACTCACCATTCCTTCTAATCCAACTCTTCTTTTCTTGTCTAGGAAATTGCTCCAGAGTGACCTCCGGATTCTTTCTGACAAAGGACCTAGTATTCCTTCTCTTGTCCATGATTTACAACATGACACTGGTTCTAACCTCTTGAGTTGCCACCCACCAATGTGGGAAATCTTTAAACTAAATACAATAGGAAAACAAGAGTGCATTTGAAAGCTCTTATCTCTAGACTCTCCCCAACAGAGTCACCATTTTGTTGGGAGTTCCCTTTGATCTTCAACTTGTAGATTTATACTTTGATGGATAACTTTAATATAACTTTTATTCTATCACCACTCGAAAGTCTACAAGGAAGAGGGCCAATTAACAAGGATCAAAGGAGATCATCCTAGACTTTGAACCTTAATGCCCAGGTGGGTGTACCCTTGATTCAGTTCTTCAAAGGAATCACAAAATAATATACAACTATACCCCTTACTAATTGATTGAATATTCTATCATTTGAATTGTGTGTGTGATTGATGATGATGAACTACCTCTAGAGAAAGGATCAATGCCTTAACCAGGGCATAGAGTCACTTGATAACATATGTCAACTAAACCTTAACTCAAATACACATGAACTTAGAGTAAGTGATTTGCCTGTTACTCCCCTCACTCTCAAACATGATCATCAAATTCCAATCTAATAATAAACTCACTGAAATCACCCTAAAGGCTTTAATCCTAACTTTGTTAGGAACTCCAAGTTGATCTCACAATACTCTTTGTTTACCATATGCTAATCCACTTTGTGACCTTAACATATATGAATCCACAATAAGAAAAAGAATACAATCAAAGATTTTGAGATAAGAATTCAAGTGTATTCTCATTAATTTTTAGAATCAATACATTACCAAGACAATAAAATGCCAAAGAAATAGACCTAAAATCTAGGCTCTCCTTACTCAGTATAATACCATCAACAACAACCAGGGACCAAAAGAAAGTTTTGGAACCTGCACTAAGTCAAAAATTCTGCACTATATACCCCCTAGTCATCTTGGAAACCTAGAATAGGTTGCAACAAGCTACAGATGACTAGGGTTAGGGTTTCACCCACCAAACCCATTAGAAATGGTCACAAAATTATTATAGGGGAAGAAACCTAGGAAACTAGGAGAAGATAGATCCTGGAGTGATTCCAATCATGACAAATCTCACTAAGAAGGTACTGAGAATCATAAAAATGCCCAAAATGTCAACCCTTTCAGCCACTTGCAACACACCTCGAGCACAAAACCACACAGTACAGACCCCTACAGGCAATCATGGCACACCCTGGACCACACTGCAATAGTAAGTGCCACCAAACAAATCAAATCCGATGGTGAAAAAATTCAATTTTGGTCCTTCTAGTCATAGGAAACCCTTAGAAATTTGAATTTGAAAAACAACGGTTAGTTTCATAGTGCCAGCAACAAATCGACGGTCCTCATTCAAATTTGAACAAACTTTATATTGTGACAGTTCGATCTATTTATTTCACGGGCTTTAAGTCCTCGACTCAACTACCACCCTCGGGTTAACTCTTTATGAACATGCGACAAAGCATTTCCTATTCATGGAATAAAACATTAACTCACCACTTAACCCTACGAACTGGCAACCGAAGGCATTCTAACTCATCCCAGCTACATTTGGTGAACTGGCGACCAAAAGCTTTTGTCAATTTATGAAGAATTTTATCTATCTACCAAATAGTTTAGCGATTACATGAATACACACTCGCTAAATTGCCGGCCATTTTAGAACACCGCTATTTCATTTTGTGAATGAGCAAAAAGCACTAAAGTTTATCAGGCCGCTAACCAAATTTATCAAGACCGCCAAACCATTAGACCAAACCTGGGCCCGACTTTGATGAAATCAACGGCTACCATAAAGATTCTATCAGAACTTAAGACAACCATTAGATCAAGAATCTTACCCTGTTCTGACATCCTTCTGACACCAAGACAGATCAATGGTCGTCTTAAGATTGCAAGTGTTAGAAAAAACCTATCAGATTACACACCGACCATTGATGCTCTGTCATTGTCAGAACCCACTGAACCTCAAAAAATCTGGCCCCATTGACACAATATCCAGTCACACAATGTGGACCAATCATAGCTTGCCATATCAACACACCTGGCATGTGGACCTTCCGCACTTTATTCCCTCTAAGAAAGATTGAATCGATGGTCAGCGCATGATCTTAAGCCTCTGACAGATCCCATAAGATCATGCACCTGTCATTGATTTACTGACACTGTCAGGACCCTCTAACACATCTGTAAACTAGGTCCCACTGATAGCTGCCAATGTGTTAATACATGGACCAATAAGATGCCACCATTTGTGCATACATGTCAATGGACCACGTATAAAGAAAGGCTACATCATACAATAAAATCAACGGCCATCGCAAAAGTGCAAGCCTCTGATAAAACCTTTGCACTTTCGTGACAACCGTTGGATCAAGATGGTGTCAGAAGGCCGGGCCTAGGAAACCATGTGAACATGTGACTAAAGAAAAGAAATCACCATGCTAAGTAGCTAACTGTTAAGAGATAAGCCGCCAGGAATAGGAGAATACACGAACACTATGTTTGCCCAATCACTGGAAGAAAAAGATAACCGTCGGGAAACCAAGAAAACCAGCGACAAACATGCGTTCACTAAATCGTCAAATAGAAAGACTAATCACTCGAGGAATAAATGAATAAGTGACAAGCCAGGAAAGAAATGCGCACATGCATTTAAAAAGACTTAAGTGACCCGAAAAGGTAAAGAAAAATTAGAACAGGGCTAGGGCATTCCAAAGGGTTTTAACACAACGACTAGTTTTTGAAATTTTGCAAGGGTTTCAAAGTCAGGGAAATAAACTTGACTACAAAGACCGAAGGAAAAGTGCTATAGCCATGAAATTTTGCAGGGAAAGACCAGATAGAAGATAGAAAACCATGGAAATTCTTTCAAGTGCTAACAACTACCTCAAAGACTTTAATCCTAACTTTGTTAGGAACTTAAAGATAATTTCAAAATACTCTTTGTTTACCATATTACAACCCACTTTGTGAAATTAACATATATGAGCTGAAGAACAAAACAAGAACACATACACCACTATGAGATTGGAATTCAACTATATTCTCATTAAGACTTGCAGAATCAATACATTATCAAACAACAAAATGCCAAAGGAACAAACCCAAAATCCAGGCTCTCCTTGCTCAGTATAATACCATCAACAACAACCAGGGACCAAAAATAAAGTTTTGGAACACCCACTAAGTCAAAAAAGCTACAAAATATACCCCCTAGTCATCTCGGAAACCCAAAACAGGTTGCAACAAGCTAGAGATGACTAGGGTTAGGGTTTCAACCACCTAACCAATTGAAATAGTCAAAAAATTAAATACAAGGGAAGAAACCTAGGCAACCAGGAGAAAATAGATCCCAGATTGATCCTCAATCATGACAATACCACTGAGAAAGTACTGAGAACCATGAAAATCCCTAATTTGTCAACCTGTTTGGCCACTTGCAACATGCCTTGAGCACAAAGAACACACAACAAACCCCTACAAATGATCATAGAACACCCTGGACCACACTATGACAGTTTGAAAATTGTTTCCACCAACTCCAGCTGCTTAAACATTGAATTTTAGTCCTTCTGGTCATAGGAAACCCTTAGAGAATTCAAATTTGAATTTCAACAGTCACTTTCATAGCGCTAGCAGCAAATCAGCGGTCAATTTTTAAATCTGGACCATCTTCAAGTCGTGACCGTAGGATCCTTCCTTTTCACGGGCTTTATGTCTTTAATCCATCCAGATACCTCAGGTTAACTCTTAGCGAACAAATGACAATGGTTTTCCTATTCACAGAATAAAATCTTAACCCACCGTCTAACTCAGTGACTTAGCGATCAAAGGGAAACAACTAACCCCAATCCTTATTTAGGGAACTGGTGACTGAAGACCTTTTCGCCAGTTCACAGAATACCTTAAGTCACTGCTAAAAATTTTAGGGATTGCGCGACCTTCTTTCGTTGAATCACCAAATGATTTGGAACACCACCACTTTTCTTTGAGAATGAGTGAAAACCCTTTGAAATTTGTTGGACCACCAAAACTTTATCCAAACCACCAAAAGACTGAGGAAATTCACCGGGCCCTCATCAAGAAGATCAACGGTTGTCTCATCTTCACATAGACCTCCAAGATTCCTCTAGATCATAAGACAACCATTGGATGAAGAATCTTACCATGCCCTAACAACCCTCTAACAGGAAAGAGACCAACGACTGTCTTAAGTTCGCATGTGTTAGAAAAAACCCATCAGATTACATGCCAACCATCAATGCCCTACAAGTGTCAGAACTACTGAACCTCAAAAAACTTGGCCCTACTGACATAATCCATTTCATCACCATGCAGACGAATGACCAGCAAACAACTCAGCACACCATGGCATATAAAAACCATCTGGCAATCGGACCCACCTTAATACTGCCGCCTGAGAATAAAGTAACATCGACGGCTGGCATAAGATCTCATAGCTCTGACACATCTCATGAGAACTTACACCAATTTTTGATCAACTATGGATTTCAAAACCCTCTGAGTCTTTAGAAAATTAGGTCCCACTGATAGCATATCGAGTCATTCATCCGTGGACTAATCACAGCTTGCCATTTGTACTTATGTGTCACTTTGGACCCACCTATTTGAAGCACCATGTCATAAAGAGAATCAATGGGCATCTTAAGATCGCATAGCTCTGACACATCTCATGAGAACATGCACCCACCGTTAGATCGAGATGGTGACAAAGCCGAGCCCAGGAAAGAATGAAGGCCGAAAACATTAGAAAAATATTAAGGCACTGACTTAGGAAAAATTAAAACACCACCGGGCTCCAAACATAGGAAAAATTAACCTGGGAGACTTAGGCAAATCAGAAAATATTAAAAGGGGCTCGAAAATAAAACTTTTAGTCGCAAGATCACATAACATGGAAAAGGTTCACGCGATCATGCGACAAAGGGGGTAACAATTTAGCACATGCATTTTAAGACTTTTAAGTGGCCTGAAAAGGTAACTTGAAATTAGAAAGAAGCCAAGGTGCACTTAGGGTTTTTCATTACAATGGCTAGTTTTTGAAAAATTTGAACTAGGGGTTTATGCCAGGGACCTAAAAACAACTGCAGAGACCAGAAGAAAAGTGCTAAAGCCATGAAATTTTTTCAAGGTGCTAACAATGGCTCTATCTAGGAATGTATGCTTCCTGCAGGCATAGCAAGGATCTAGAATCATTGGTTAAAGAAAACCACCCCACTGGAAAAATTGACAACAAAGAGCAATAGGACCAAAACCCTACAGACCAGGACAAAATAGGACAGGGGCAAGCAACTTTACAAAATTTACAAAATGTATAGACCTAAGCTACTATTCATGGAAAATAGAATACCTCAAAAGAAGTATTTTTTCAAGAATTGTCCATGAACATGCAATTCTTGAACATTACCATTCAGTTCCTTTACAATGTATGAATCCTGGCCCCATTTCTCATGAATTAGATATGGCCCTAGCCAGATGGGATCAAAATTTCCATGTTTTCCCATATCCTCCAGTCTGGCATTCCAAATTAATACTAGGTCATCAGGCTCAAACCTTCTTTCAACAGTCTTCTTGTTATACAAATTCTTAACCTGCAACTATAATTTGGCATTTCTTGCAACTGACTCTCTTCTAGTTTCATCCAGCCTGATGAGATCCTGAATTCTTAACAGCATCTCATCATCTATATCATCATCATATAACTGAACAAACTTGTACATTTCTAGCAAATTATTCTGAGGCATTCTTTCATGTATTCCATATACTAAGTCAAATGGTGCACAACCAATTTCCCTGTTCACAGTTACCCTATCAGCCCATATAGCTAATGGCAATTTTGAATTCCAGCATTTCTTATTCTTTTCAAGGATCCTCTTTAGGATTTTAATCAAAATCTCATTAGTAGATACTACCTGTCCATTCCCTTGTGGATGATAAGGTGAGGAATACGAAATCTGAATTCCTAAACCTTTGCAAAAGTCCTTGTACTCAACAGACCTAAAGCACATTGCATTATCACTTACTATTCTCTCAGGGCACCCAAACCTTGTAACAATATTATTCAACAGAAAATCAATTACCACCTTACTGGTTGCATTCCTTGTAGGTATAGCCTCTATCCACTTTGTAAAGTAATCAATGGCAACTAAGATCCATGAGTGTCCTCCACTAGACTTGTTTGGTATCTCCCCTATTAAATCAATTCCCCATTGTTGGAAAGGAGCCTGTAATTCTACTGGTTTTAATGGCACATTACCTAAAAATTTAAGCTTACCAGAGAACCTTTGACAAGCATGACACCTCCTTACCAACTACTCTGCATCCTTGAAGATTGTGGGCTACCAGAATCCTACTCTCAAGATTTTATAACTAGTCATTTTACCCATATAATGCCCACCACAAACTCCCTCATGCATCTCTTTCAACAATACTTCAGCCTGATTTTCATCTACACATTTCAACAGTATGCAATCCAAATTCTGTCTATACAATTTACATTTCACAATTACATACTTGATGGCCTATAATTTCAATGTCCTCTTCTTATTATCATCCATGTCTACTCGACATTTCATATTTCTCAAGTAATAGATGATATCCTGATACCAGACACAATCATCCATATCACATGTATAATCAATTTCAACTTGATTTATCTTATTTGCATCAAGATTGGATTGACCCATCAATTTTGCCAATCCCTGCCCTCTAACCAACTTGGTAATCTAGACATCAACATTGAATTCTTAGATCCTATTGATCCATCTACATCTTCTAGACACCTCCTACTGTGAGAAAATATCCTTCACAAATGCACTTGGCACAAAAGCAATCACAACTGCCCCCATCAAGTAACACATAAAAGCCTTGATTGCCTTCATAAGTGCATATGCTTGTTTCTCATTTATGTCATATTTCAATTCAGTAGCCTACAAAGATTTACTGAAAAATGCAATAGGCTGCTCAAAACCATCCTTATTCTTTTGTAACAAAACTGCAACAATAGTGTGAAAAGATGGAAAGGAAAAGATGTGCATTGGGACACTATAATTAGGTGCCTTAAGCACTGGTGCATCTTTGATAGCCTACTTGATATTTTTGAAAGCCTCATGGGGCTCACCCTCCCAATTGATTGCAGATCCCTTCTTCAACATCTTAGAAATAGGTCTAGTAACCTCTGCAAAATTTGTCACAAACCTCTTTAAGAAGTTGACCTGACCAAAGAAGGACTGAATTCCTTTAACATTTTTTGGCCTTTGAATCTTATCAATGGCTGCCACCCTCTCAGGATCAATTCACACTCCTTGCTTCCCAACTAGGTGGCCAAGCAACTTACCCTTAGTGACACCAAAAGCACATTTCCTTGGGTTTAATGAAATGCCATATTCCAAATCCCTTACAAATATTTTCTCTAAATGAGTACAATGGTCTTCTTCCTTCTTGGAATAGGTAGTTAAATCATCTTGATAAACAATAAGGAAATCATCAATAAAATCTACAAAAGCAACATCCATTGCCCTCTGAAAAATAGCACCAACATTTGTGAGACCAAAAGACATTCTCACATAAACATATGTCCCCCAAGGTGTTGTGAAAGCTATCTTAAACTGTTATGATTCTTTGACAATTACCTGATTGTAACCTGAGAAACCATCCATCATAGACATCAATTCAGATTTGGTTACTCTCTACAACATAGCTTCCATATTGGGTAGACAATAGTTATCCTTTAACGAGCTGATGTTTAAATTTCTGAAGTCCACACAAAATCTGATATCACCATTCTTCTTTCTCATAGGAACAAGGTTTTAAACCCAAGATGAGTGCCTAATGGGCTTGATAATTCTAGCATCCCTTAACTTCATTAACTCTTCTTGCATCTTGGGTGCTAAAGTAGGATTAATAGGCCTTTGTTTATGTTGGAAAGGTTTAGCATCTTCTTTCAAAGGGACAACATGTTGAAACAAATCTTCTCTATAAACCTTTAGGTCATCATATGACCATGAGAAAACATGCCTAAATTTTCTCAATAATTCAATCAAAGATTTTTTCACATTGTGAGACAAGTTCCTACCAATGTATACCCTCTTAGGTGCCTCATGTGTTCCAAGATTTATCTCCTCTAGATCAGCATGATCTTCTCTTTTGATATTCTTTTGAACTCTATCCTAGTTATCAAAGACAGTCTCCAAAACAACAAGCCCCTTGGGCACCTTGTTGGTTCTAAGCTGAATAACTTCATTGCCAAAGACAACCTCCCTTCCTTCTATTGACTCAACCAAAACTGAACAATCAAATTCCTGACCATGATACTGATCTTCACAACTCATAAACTTCAAGATATCATTATCATCATCAAAAACTTGCCAATTTTCAACATGTTCTGGTACACTAGGCCTAGCCTGAATTTCAACTTTAGAGATACTAGTAAATGTAATATCACTAGGATTGATTGCTATATTGGCTAACAAATCAGCCATCTTATTGTTACTCCTATCCTTCCACTCAATATTGAAAGCATCAAAATGTTCAATGAAATCCCAAACTGCATTCCTATATTTTTTTAACCTTTTGTTCTTGGAAGCATATACTGACTTGACTTGGGACACCACCAACTAAGAAACACCAACAACACTTAAGCACTTAATTCCATGTTTTTGTGCCAACCTCAGTCCTAACAACAATGCCTCATATTCTTCTATATTGTTGGTACAAAAGAAATTCAATGTGAAAGAAAATTTGTAGGTGTTTCCATTGGGAGAAATAAGTAAAATACCTTCTCTTGCTCCATCCTTGCAATTTGCACCATCAAAGTACATTACCCACAAATCACCCTTCATAGAATTAACACTTACCTCAACAGAGATAGGTGACAAAATAGGTTCCTTCTCAAGTATAGTGATCTCTACCCTAAAATAATTAATATCAGTATCCACAAAAAATGTAGTTTCATTGTCAATACTTCTCTCAATCATGTGGCATACTCTTGGGTCTTGCTCAATCTTGACAAACCGATCATCAATCTTGAAAGTGGCATAGGACAAATCACACTGTAAACTTCCACCCATGGAAACACTCCACCTTCTAGATAGCAGCATCCCATAATGAGGAGGGATGTCCACCACCAGAACACTCATTGTTACCTCTTTCTTTGGATATGTTGCCAACCTATATGGCATTGCATTGATAGTCCCAATGACTGGTACCTCCCTCTGATCCATTACACAACATCTACCTTGAACTGTATCAACTTTAAGGCCCAACTTTTCCATAATCTTAAAAGGCATAACAGTATTAGAGGCACCACTATCAATCATACAATTTCTTAATTTAATTCCATTCACAAGGACACTTAAAAAGAATATATCAATGTTTTCAAGGCCAGCATTGATAGAACTATCCAAATATATAGGAGGAATTTGAGATACAATTCCCTGAGCAGCAACACCTTTCAAAGTTTTAGCCTAAGATTCATTGCATGCAACATCATTATTATGAACATTATCTACCCATGCAATAGCTCTGTCTTTGTATTCAGGGATCCTCAACAATTCTGACAATGTAACCTTAACTGTAATTTGGGACAATACAGATAACAGATCAATAGGAGCAGAGGAATGAATCTCAATGTGCATAGCCTTAGTATCCTTTTTCTTATCTGATACATTAGGTGTATTGGCCACCCTCATTTTTTCAATCTTAGCCATTGTGTTAACTGGCTTCTCTATCTCATTAGAAATTTTCTCAACTCCAACTCCCTTAGGCTCATAATTCTTACCTTTTACACTCTTGAATTTCACCATGTGATCACCTTTTGATTTGTTCTCATTAGGCTCTCCGGAGCTGGTACTCTTTATAAACATTCATGAAGCTTTTCCATTTTTATCCATTGCTACCATGCCTCTAGTTTTCACTTGAGCAATCATTTCTGCAGTAATCCTATCCATCTCTTCTCTAGAAGGTCTTCTTAAATTTACTGGTTCAAAAGAAGAGTTCATGTTACATGTCTTCTTATCAATGTCTTCACTATCAGAAAAAACCTCTTGATGAAAAAGGGCCTGATTGTGTCTCTCCACATTTACATCTACTTCTTCATCAAAATCAGAATCATCTTCATACCCTAGATATGAAGTAGCCATTTTGCATCCAACATCATCTTGATCTTCTTCTTGATCTATCTCCTCATTGCCACAATCTTGATTTGTAGCCATAGAATGTGCAACCACACAATGCTCTGCAGAATGAGGGGACTGGCATGCAACACACCAAGGTATGTCCTCCATGACATTTGTTGAAGTTTTTTATAGAGGGTCAAGGAGACCCCTGTGATTGTTTCCTCTTTCAACAGGGACAACAGGCTTGCCATCCTTCCATTGGGTGTTGTAGGGGTAGTTCTGCAATCTATTCTGCTTATTAAAATTGTTGTTGAACTGAGGCCTTTCATTGGTAGGAGCACCGATGTTCCTATTTATAGGTGCATTCAAATCCTTTAATGCATTGAGCACCTTATCCAATTTATCTTCCTCTTGCCTCCTAGTTCCAACATTCCTATCATTTTCTTTTTTGTATTTCTTGTCTCCAAACAACTTAGGGTCATCTCTCTTCCCACCCAACTTCCCTAATATCTTGATATTGTTCTCAATATTGACAGTAATCCTAGAAGCATCTCTAAGAGCTCTTGGTTCCTTGTCCCTCAATAAATATCCCATCTTTCCATCAAATGCATTGAAGTATGTGGTCAGACAAACATTGTCATCTAACCGCATAACTTGGAACAACTTATGCATACCCTTCTGAAATTTCATATTGAATTCAGCTACATACTCATTCTAATTTTTCCTTATGGTATTGAATTCATTCAAAATGAAACTAGCATTAGGCCTATCACCATATTGCTCTTTAAAACATCTCTCAAAAGAATCCCAAGTATCAATACATTTACCAGGAAGTCTCTTAAACCAATCTCTAGCATCTTCCATTAGAGATTGGACAAACAATTTCATGACTACATCCTCATGCTCTACCTCATAATAATTAAGCATATCAACAAATAACCTAAGATGCTCCTCACAACTAATAGCATTATTACTAGAAAACTTAGTTACCTTATCTCTTATATCGTTTGGAAAAGCATTTGGGTAGCCTGGTATCCCATCAAAACTAATTTTCCTATAGCCTTCTAGTTACATAGGTCTTCTTTGAAATCCTAAACTAGTGTTCCCCCTAGAATTATTAATTTTATCCACATTCCCACCTACTTGCACATTTGACTGTCTATTAGGATCAACAAATGATTTGGTAGATACATTAGGAATTAGATTACTAGTAGTAGCATTGTTAAGTGGAACAGTAGTGTTCATAGATGGCATACCTAGCTTGGTAGCAGAAGGGCCATGAACATTAGCTGATGAAGCCTTAAAAAACTGGATCTTTCTTCTTTTCTCTGCAATAGCAGCATCAACTTCAGCTCTTTCCAACTCTTGAGCAAGAGCTTCATCCTCTTTTCTTTTTCTTTATATCTCTGTCTCCCTATTTGATTTAGGTGGTGGGATCCCTGGTATTGTCACTGGTTTGCTTATTTGGACACCCACCATCTTCTTCTTTCTTTTTTCATTAATAACTATAGTAGGCCTAGTGATCTCATGTCCATTCTTACCCTTAGGCAAAGGAGCATAACTTTGCACTTGTCTGATCATAGGGCCCTCTTAATCAAACTCATGGTCTTGCAACAAGCATTCCTGCTCACTTCTTACAGCTTCAAGATCACCAAAAACATCATGCTGCAACACCCTAGGAGTAGAAGCAAGCATCTTGTTTCTCTCCTTCATTTCATTAATTTTTCTTAAAAGAGATTGCCTCTCCATTAGAGCGTTTACTTTTTCAGCCTCTCTTTCCTCTTGTAACCTTTTATATATGGCATCCTGCTCTGCCAACTGCAACCTAAGTGCATTTAGGTCATGTGGATCTATCATGTTGTCTTCAGAGCTTGATGACACTTCCACATCAGTAGGATGCTGATATGGGAAATGCACTTGCCGTGGTCTCATGGGCTCCCTTCTGAAATTGTCGTTATAAAGATCTAAATCAATCTCCAAACCCATCTCTTTGGCTTGGTCATCCTGACCTGTAGGCAATGAACCCTTGTCTTGAAATATAGCCTCTGGGGTATCATAAAATTTATCTTCAGAGAGACCACCATTTGATCTAGAAACTCTATCTTGTGAACCTTCCTCACTTGAGGAAACATGTGGTGCTCTACCTCTGGTATTTCTTTGTTCTCTTATGGGAGCACTAGTAGACTCACCATTTCTTCTGATCCAACTCTTCTTCTCCTGTCGAGGCAATTATTCCAAAGTAACCTCCAAATTTTTTCTGACAAAGGACCTTGTATTCCTTCTTTTTTCCATGATTTGTAGTATGACATTGGTTCTAACCTCTTTTGAGTCCCCACCCACCAAAGTGGGAAATCTTTAATTGAATACAACAGGAAAATAAGAGTGCACTTAACAACCTTTATCTCTAGACTCTCCCCAGCAGAGTTGCCACTTTTTTGCTGACTCAGATGGGTAAATCAATCTAGTCAACAAAATATTTTGAATATAACAACATAACCCCAACCAGAGATCCTAACAGATATACTTCTTCATTGTTTTTCTCCCCAGCAGAGTCACCATTTTGTTGGTAGTTCCCTTTGATCTTCAACTTGTAGATTTATACTTTGATGGATAACTTTAATATAACTTTGACTCTATCACCACTCCAAAGTCTACAAGGAAGAGGGCCAATTAACAAGGATCAACAATGAGATCCTCCTACACTTTGAGCCTTAATGCTCAGGCGGTTGTACCCTTGATTCATTTATTGAAAGGAATCACTAAATGTTATACCAATATGCCCTTTACTAATTGATTAAAGATTTTATCATTTGAATGTGTGTGTGATTGATGATGATGGACTACCTCTAGAGAAGGGATTAGTGCCTTAACCAGGGCATAGAGTCACCTAATACCATACATCAATTGAAAACCCTAACTCAAACACACCTGAATTCAGGATAAATACTTTGCCTATTATCCCTCTCACTCACATATCAGGACATCAAATCCTCATCTAGCCATGAAATCACTGAAACTACCTCAAAGACTTTAATCCTAACTTTGTTAAGAACTTAAAGATAATTTCAAAATACTCTTTGTTTACCATATGCCAACCCACTTTGTGAAATTAACATATATGAGATCAAGAACAAAGCAAGAAGACATACACCACTATGAGATTGGAATTCAACTATATTCTCATTAAGACTTGCAAAATCAATACATTATCAAACAACAAAATGCCAAAGAAATAGACCCAAAATCTAGGCTCTCCTTGCTTAGTATAATACCATCAACAACAACCAAGGACCAAAAAGAAAGTTTTGGAACACCCACTAAGTTTAAAAAGCTACAAAATATACCCCCTAGTCATCTTGGAAACCCAAAATAGGTTGCAACAAGCTACAGATGACTACGGTTATGGTTTCAACCACCCAACCAATTGAAATAGTCAAAAAATTAAATACAGGGGAAGAAACCCAGGCAACCATGAGAAAATAGATCTTGGATTGATCCTTAATCATGACAATACCACTGAGAAAGTACTGAGAACCACAAAAATCCCTAATTTTTCAACTTGTTCAGCCACCTCCAACATGCCTCGAGCACAAAGAACACTATACAGAGCCCTACAAATGATCATAGAACACCCTAGACCACACTGCGATAGTTTGAAAATCATTTCCACCAACTCTAGCTGCTTAAACATTGAATTTTAGTCCTTCTGGTCGTAGGAAACCCTTAGAGAATTAAAATTTGAATTTCAACGATCACTTTCATAGCGCTAGCAGTAAATCAGCGGTCAATATTTAAATCTAGACCATCTTTAACTCGTGATCGTAAGATCCTTCCTTTTCGCGGGCTTTATGTCTTTAACCCATCTAGATACCTCAGGTTAACTCTTAGCGAACACACGATAATGGTTTTCCTATTCATAGAAAAAAATCTTAAGCCACCATCTAACTCAGCGACTTAGTGATCAAATGGAAACAACTAACCCCGGTCCTTATTTAGCAAACTGGCGACTGAAGACCTTTTTGCCAGTTCGCAGAATACCTTAAGTCACTCCTAAAAATTTTAGCGATTGCGCGACCTTCTTTCGCTGAATTTCCAAATGATTTGGAACACCGCCACTTTTCTTTGCAAATGAGCGAAAACCCTTTGAAATTTTTCAGACCACCAAAACTTTATCCAAACTGCCAAAAGACTGAGGAAATTCATTGAGCCCACATCAAGAAGATCGACGGTTGTCTCATCTTTGCATAGACCTCTAAGATTCCTCCAGATCATAAGACAACCGTTGGATGAAGAATCTTACCCTGCCCTGACAACCCTCTGATAGGAAAGAGATCAACAGTTGTCTTAAGTTCGCATGTGTCAGAAAAAACCCATCAAATTACATGCCAACCGTCGATGCCCTGCAAGTGTCAGAACTATTGAGCCTTGAAAAACCTAGCCCCACTGACATAATCCAATTCATCACCATGTGGACGAATGACAAGTAGACAACTCAGCACACCGTGGCATATAAAAACCATCTATCAATTAGACCCACCTTAATACTACTACCTGAGAATAAAGTAACATCGATGGCTGGCATAAGATCTTATAGCTCTGACACATCTCATGAGAACTTACGCCAATCGTTGATCAACTATGAATGTCAGAATCTTCTGAGTCTTTAAAAAATTAGGTCCCACTGACAGTATATCCAGTCATTCATCTGTGGACCAATCACAGCTTGCCATTTGTACTTACGTGTCACTTTGGACCCACCTGTTTGAAGTGTCGTGTCATAAAGACAATCAACGGCCATCTTAAGATCGCATAGCTCTAACACATCTCATGAGAACATGCCCCCACCGTTAGATCGAGATGGTGTCAGAGTCGGGCCTAGGAAAGAATGAAGGCAGAAAACATTAGAAAAATATTAAGGTACTGACTTAGGAAAAATTAAAACACCGTCGAGCTCCAAACTTAGGAAAAATTAACCTGGGAGACTTAGGCAAATCATAAAATATTAAAAGGGGCCCGAAAATAAAACCTTTAGTCACAAGATTGCATAACATGGAAAAGGTTCACGCAATCATCTGACAAAGGGGGTAACAATTTAGCACATGCATTTTAAGACTTTTAAGTGGCCTGAAAAGGTAACTTGAAATTAGAAAGAAGCCAAGGCACACTTAGGGTTTTTCATTACAATGGCTAGTTTCTCAAAAATTTGAACTAAGGGTTTATGCCAGGGACCTAAAGACAACTGCAAAGACCAGAAGAAAAGGGCTAGAGCCATGAAATTTTTTCAAGGTGGTAACACGTAATTCTCAAAATTACTCAAATGGAAAACCTAATGGAAATCAATCTCGTTCTACTTTTACTGTCTATTTTAATGCTTCTAAACCACTTGAATGGATTATTGATAATGGTGCATCTCAACATGTTACTTCTTATAAGGAAGTTTTTGATTCTTTGCAACTTGATTCTATGAATATTCCTATTTCTTTAGTTGATAATCATTGCTATCAAGTTGAAGGAACTGGTAATGTTTCTGTTCCAAATGGTAAATTACATGACGTGCTTTATGTTCCTGATTTGAAAGCTAACCTTATTTCTGTTCCTCAATTATGTCAAGATTATAAGGTTGAGTTTCATAAAAATAATTATCATATCATTGATCCTAACACTGATCAGATAGTTGTTGATGCTAAATTAGATGCTGATAATCTCTTTAAGTTTTATCAATTTTCCTCTCATAGATAGTCTTTACTTACTACTGTTGATTTTCACATTTGGCATGAGAGGCTAGGACATTTAAATTCTGATTATATCTCATTAATGCAAAAAGAAAATATGGTAGAAGGACTACCTAAGCTTACTACTTCTAAATTTGATTGCAATGGATGTATGAGTGGTAAAATGCACAGAGAATCTTTTCCCCATAAATCATCTTGGAGAGCTAATAATAAGTTAGTTTTGATTCATAGTGATCTTTTAGGTCCTATGGAAAATACTTCTCTTTCAGGTTCTAGATATGCTTTAACTTTTGTTGATGATTATTCTCATAGAACTTGGTTTTGTTTCATGCATAGTAAAGATCAAGTCTTGATACTTTTGTTGAATTTCATGATTTTGTAGAAAGACAAAGTGTCTATAAAATTTAGATTCTTAGGACTGATAATGGTAATGAATATGTTAATCATACTTTCCATGCTTATTTAAGATCCTTTGGTATCAAACATGAGCTTACCATTCCTTATACACCAGAATAGAATGGTGTGACAGGACGGAAGCATAGAACAATAGTTGAAATGGGTAGATGTTTTCTACATGCTAGAAATATGGATTATAAATTTTGGGCTGAAGCTATGGCATGTGCCACCTATATTCTTAATAAAAGTCCTACTAAGGCCCTTCCAAATAAAACTCCTAAAGAAGTTTGGTTAGGTAGAAAACCCAATTTGTCTCATTTATAGATTTTTAGCTCAACTACTTATGTTCATACACCTATACAGAAAAGGAAAAAGTTAGATCCTAAAGCCCCACCTCGTATATTTGTTGGTTATTCTGAGAACACAAAAGATTATAGAGTTTATGATCCTCTTACTAATAAAGTTCAAATAGATAGAGATGTTTGCATTGCTGAAAATGGTGTCCATGATTGTTCTCAAATTTCAAATTCTGATTTCAGTCACAGCAACATAGTTCTTGTGGAGGACCTGTTAGCACGTCCAAAAAATTTCATGGCTCTAGCCCTTTTCTTCTGGTCTTTGCATTTGTTTTTAGATCTTTGGCATAAACCCTTAGTTCAAATTTTGAAAGTCTAGCCATTGTGTTCAAAAAGCCCTAAAGATGCCCTAGCCTTGTTCTAATTTGGTGTTACTTTATTCAGGCCACTTAAAAGTCCTATAACACATGTGTTAAATTGTTAATCTCTTTATCGCATGATCACGTGAACTTTTTTCATGTCATGCGATCATGCGACTAAGGTTTTATGTCAGCTCCTTTGATTTATTTCCCTAAGTCAGTCGGCTTTATTTTTCCTAAGCCAGTGATTAATATTTCCTATGTTTCGACTTCATTCTTTCCTAGGCCTGGCTCTAACACCATCAATTTGACGATGGTCATATGTTCTCATGAGATGTGTTAGAGCTATGCGATCTTACGACGGCTGTTGATTCTCTTTGTGACACGGTGTTTCAAATTGTGGGTCCAAGGTGACACGTAGGTACAAATGGTGGCTTCTCATTGGTCCATGTATTAGTTCAGTGGCAGTTGTCAGTGGGACCTGAGTTTCCAACTTGTTAGAAGGTCCTGTCATTGTAAAAAAATCAATGATAGGTGCATGATCTTATGGGATGTGTCAGAGGTTTAAGATCATGCACTGACCATCGATTCTACCTTTTTCAGAGGGGATAAAGTGTAGTGGGTCCACATGCCAGGTGTACTGATTTGGCAGTATTTGATTGGTCCACGTAGTAATGACTAGATATGCTATCAGTAGGGCCAATTTTTTCGAGGTTCAGTGGGTTTTGACACTTGTAGAGCATCGACGGTCGGCGTGTAATTTGATGGGTTTTTTCTGACACATGCAAACTTAAAACAGTCATTGATCTCTTTCGGTGTCAGAGGGTTGTCAGGGCAGGGTAAGATTCTTCATCCGACAGTTGTCTTATGATCTGGAGGAATCTTGGAGGTCTATACGAAGATAAGACAACCGTCAATTTTCTTGATGTGGGCCCAGTAAAGTTTCTCAGTCTTTTTGGTGGTTTGGACAAAGTATTTAGCGGTCCTAATAAATGTTCAAAGGTTTTTCTTATTCGTGTGGAAAGGTGGCAGTACTCTAAGTGTTTTGCTGATTTGGTGAACAAGCATTCATGTTGTCACTAAATGAATTGGTGGAGGTAAAAAGTGTTCTGTGAACTGGCGAAACTCTTCAGTCGCTAGTTCACCAGATGTAGCTGGGATGAGTTAGCTTTCCTTTATTCGCTAAGTCACGGAGTTAAAGGTGGGTTAGTGTTTTCACTTCACAAATAAGAAATGCCTTGTCGCATGTTCACTAGGAGTTAACCTATGGATGGAAATTGAGTTAAGGTCATAAAGCCCATGGAATGAAAGCATCTAACGGTCATGATATAAAGTTGATCCAGATTCAAATGTTGACCGCTGATTCACTGTTGGCACCATAAAATAGTTGTTTAGATTCAAATTCAAATATTGAGGGTTTCCAGCGACAGGAAGGACTAAAATTTATTGATCATGCAGCCAGATCTGATAGAATTGGTTTTGCCAACTGATTGCAATGTGGTCCAGGGTGTTAAGTGACTGTTTGCAGGGTGTTTGTACCATGTTCTTTGTGCTTGAGGCATGTTACAGGTGGCCGAACAGGTTGACAAATTGGGCATTTTCATAGTTCTCAGTACTTTCTCAGTGAATTTGTCATGATTGAGGATCACTACGGGATCTATTTCCTGCTGGTTGCCTAGGTTTCTTCCCCTATAATAAATTCTTAACTGTTTCAATTGGTTTAGTGGGTGAAACACTAACCCTAGTCATCCATAGCTTGTTGCATCCTATTTTGGGATTTCAAGATGACTAGGGGAGTATATATTGTTTCTTTTTTGACTTTGTAGAGGTTCCAAAACTTTCTTTTTGGTCCCTGGTTGTTGATGGTATTATATTGAAAGAGGAGCTGGATTTTGGGTCTTTTTCCTATCTTTCTGTTGCTTTGATTATATATTGATCCTAAATATGTTAATGAGAATGCTATTGAGTTCCAATCTTGCATTTGTGTATGTCTTCTTGTTTCAGTTCTAAGCTCATATATGTTAGAGTCACAAAGTGTATTAGCATATGGTAAACAAAGAGTATTGTGAAGTCATCTTTGAGTTCCTAACAAAGTTGAGATTAAAGTCTTTTAAGTGAGTTCAGTGAGTTTACAACCAAATAAGAATCTGATGTCCTTGTGTTTGAGGGAAAGGGGTAATAGGCAAAGCACTTATCTTGAGCCTAGGAGTGTTTGATTTAAGATTTTCAGTTGATGTATGCAATTGGGTCACTCTTTGCCCTAGGTTAAGGCACTGGTCCATCCTCTAGAGGCATTTCATTGTCATCAACCACACACACCCAAATTTAAATGATAATATCTTTTAGTCAGTTAGTAAAAGATATAGTTATATATTGTTTTGAGACTCCTTTGGAGAAAAGAGTCAAGGGTACACCCGCCTAAGCATTAAGGCTCAAAGTGTAAGAGGATTTCATTATTGATCCTTGTTGATGCAGGAGCATCCTGGGTGTAAGAGCAATCTTGCATCACCCAAAAATATTTTTGTTTTTATATTTAATAAGGGCTATCTTGTGCAGAGTTGCTATTTGTGGAAACTTTCTATTTTTAGTAAGTTGGTCTTATGATCTCGGAATGTCTGATTTTACATGTGGAGGTTCATCTCAGTCATATCAGCCTGCCAGCAAAGTTTCATGGCTAGAACAGGTCTAGTTTTGAAGATATTGAAGATTTTCCGTATTGGCAGCAGGGTACAAAAACTTCAAACTCAGTTTTGAAGGCTTTAGAGGCCCCGGATGAGGTTGAAAATTTGGGTGACAAGCACTTTGCCCCAGTCAAGCCTGTAGAGTGCTTCTTAGCATTTCTGAAATGGGGTTATAATAGTCAATCGGGTCAACTGGTGATGACTTATGGTCTCCGGAAGTTAGGCCACATGAAATGACGGAAAATAATTTTTCTTCAAAATTTCTATTCGGGTTTCAAAAGTTATTTTGAGCCGGCTTTGATGTAATAAATTGTAAAATAAAATAATTCTAAGTTTGGTCGGCCCTAAGGGCTAAATTTCTAGAACCTTCTCGGGCGGTGGAAATTGCCTATATAAAAAAGACCCGCAGTGTTGTCTAGGGCAGTTCTGGGTAGTAGATCTGGGTATTGATTCGAGGCTTTGTCCTACAGAATATTGTAAGGGAATGCCCATGTGGCTTTGCATATTGTAATTCTAAAAGTTTGTAATTCCACATTTGTGGAGATAATAAGAAGCTAATTTTTTGTTCTTGCATATTGTTGTTGTTGTTTCTCTATTTCTGTTATGTGCTTGTGGTATTAAGGGGAGCACCCTTCATCAAGTGGTATCAGAGCAGGAGTTCTTGAGTGTGTAAACAGATCACCGACTATGAGGTAGTTTGCACCAAGACCATGGTTGGGGTTTCAGCGCGCATCGCAAAAATGCCTCCACGAAGAAAACGTGGCGGAAGAGCTAGTGTTGTGACACCTGAGGTTAGAGAGCTGTAGAGACAAGTGCAAGCATTGCAAGAAGAGATTCACAGAGGAATGAATCTTAATGTCAGAGACAAAACCGAGGATGAAGCCGAAGAAGAATATCAAGAAGGAGAAGCTGAAGTTGTGAATAGGGAGGAAGAAAGACTTTTTCGGGCAATTTCCAAGATTGGGAAAAGACCTAAGATTAAGGTTCCTACATTTTCTAGAAATCTTAACCCAGAAGAATTGATCAACTGGATCAATGACTGTGAGGAATATTTTGAGTATGAAGATGTTGAGGATCCTGATAGGGTCAAATTTGCGAAGGCCAGATTGAAAGGTCATGCGAAGATCTGGTGGCAAGAGATTCAATTGGAGCAAAATAGAAGAGGGAAAGATAAAATCACAAGATGGGATTGGATGGTGGATAAATTGAAGCGACAGTTCATTCCTGTTGATTATGAGCTTGACCTACTAAAGAAAATGCAAAGTTTGAAGCAAGCAAGAAGATCTGTTCAGGAGTATACAGAAGAGTTTTATCGACTCCTCATTAGAACAGGCCATGCGGAAGCTGATAAGGAGAAAGTTGCCCGATACCTTAATGGGTTAAGGTCAAGTATTCAGGAGGAGTTGAATCTGGTTCGAATGAATATTATTAAGGAGGCATATCAGTTTTCCCTAAAAGTAGAGGAAAGGCTGAATAAGAAATTTGAGAGCAGACAAAATGGAAGAGGTCATGGTGGAAGATCTAGTGGACGGTCATATGGTGGCCGAAATGAAGATCCGAAAAAGAAGGATGAGGCCAGTAGCAGTCAGAATCAGAGAGGAAATAATTCCAATCATTTCCAGGATTAGAATAATAGAGATCAGAGAAGAAGAGGAAGAGGACAAGGATCTGGAAGAGGAGGCTTCCGTGGAACATGTTTTCACTGTGGAGAAGACGGTCATAGGGCATTTTAATGTCCTCAGCGCCAAGGCAGAACAGACAAGAGAAATGAAGGCCAGGCAAGAGTTGCACATGTAGATGAAAATGCCAGATCATCAAATTTTGAAGATGCTGAAAGAGGAGAAATGCTAATTAATAGAAGAGTCTTGCTGAGTGGTGAGAATGAACCTGAACAAAGGAAGAGCTTGTTCGGCACTAGATGCAAGTGTGAAGGTAAATGTTGTGATGTGATTATCGATAGTGTAAGCACTGACAATTTGGTGTCAGAAGAGATGGTGATAAAGTTGAAGCTCAAGAGACAGAAACACCCACATCCATATCGGATTGCCTAGGTGTAGGATGACCACAAGGTCATGGTCAGTGAACAGTGCTTGGTAAAGTTCAAGATCGGCGGGTACCAAGATGAGGTACTATGTGATATCATCTTTATGGATGTATGTCATATGTTGTTGGATAGACCGTGGTAGTTTGACAGATGTGTTGTACATGATGGTCATGTGAATACCTATTCCCTGATAAAGGATGGAGTGCGACATAAGCTAAAGCCATTGAAGGAGACCGAAGAAAAGGTATGTGGTAATGCAAGAATAACATTTGTTGATGGAAGAAATTTCTTAGATGGTATGAGGCATGAGCATATGTGTTTTACTTTAATTCCAAAAGCTAGTAAAGAAGAAGTAGAGGATGTACCTGTAGAGGTTGTAGATTTATTGAATGAGTTTCAAGATATTATATCTGATAATGTACCTGATAGATTACCACCCATAAGGAAGATCAGTCATCAGATGGATTTGATTTTAGGAGCCAGTTTGCCAAACAAGGCAGCACACAGAATGACACCAGCAGAAAGTGAAGAGTTGAACAGAGAAGTACATGAGTTGTTATAGAAGGGATTGATTCAAGAGAGCCTGAGTCCATGTGTTGTACCAGTAGTATTAGCACCAAAGAAGAATGGAGAATGGAGGATGTGTACAGATTCCAGAGCAAAAAACAAGATCACAATCAAGTATAAGTTTCCATTGCCACGAATAGATGATATTATGGACTGTTTGAGTGGAGTTGTGTATTTGTCAAAGATGGATCTGAAGAGCGGATATCACCAGATTCGGATTAGAGAAGGAGATGAATGGAAGACAGCCTTCAAGATGAAGGAAAGACTGTATGAGTGATTAGTCATGCCTTTTGGGCTAACCAATGCACCGAGCACTTTCATGCGTCTCATGAACGAGGTTCTGAAAAAATTTCTAGGAAAGTTTGTCATTGTTTACTTAGATGATATTTTGATCTTTAGCAAGACATTGGAGAAACATATGATGCATATTTGTATGGTGTTTGAGAAGCTAAGAGATGAGAAATTGTTGATTAATTTAAAGAAGTGCAATTTTGTGAAGAAAGAGTTACTGTATTTGAGATTTGTAGTTTCAGTAGAAGGTCTAAAAATGGACTCAGAGAAGGTACATGCTATATTTGAATGGCCTACTCCAAAGAGTGCTATCGAGGTAAGATCTTTTCATGGTCTAGCTAGCTTTTACAGAAAGTTTATCAAAAATTTTAGCAGTATTTGTGGACCCTTGACTGAAACAATGAGAGGGGATAGAAAAGAGTTTAAGTGGACTAATGGGGTAGAAAAGAGTTTTCAATTGTTGAAACAAAAAATTATAGAACAACCTATTTTAGCACTTCCAGATTTTAATAAAGTGTTTCAAGTAGATTGTGATGCTAGTGGTACCGCAATAGGAGCTGTTATGAGCTAAGAAGGTAAACGGTTGCTTATTTCAGTGAGAAGTTAAATGATCCCAAGATAAAGTATTATATTTATGATAAAAAAATTTATGCTATAGTTCAGACATTGAAGAAGTGGAGACACTATCTGCTTCCTAAAGAGTTTGTTTTGTATACTGATCATCAAGCTTTGCAATATTTGAATAGTCAATAAAAGTTGAATCAGAGGCATTTGAAATGGGTTGAGTTTTTACAGAGTTATACATTTGTTTTGAAACACAGAAGTGGAAAATCTAACAGAGTTGTAGATGGTCTTAGCAGAAGGCAACTATTGTTGATAGAGATGCAGATTGAGGTGGTTGGGTTCAAATAACTCAAAAATTTGTATCCAGAGGATCCTGATTTTGGTGGAGCTTAGAAAGCTTGTAAAGAACCTGTTACTCTAGATAGGATGAAGTGGCTGGATTTTATCATCCAGAATGATATACTATTCAGAGGGAGTCAGTTGTGCATTCCATGAAGTTCTATGAGGGATAATCTCATTAAAGAGAAGCATAGTGGAGGATTGGCTGGACATTTTAGTCGTAATAAAACTTTAATTTTGGTTAGTGAAAATTATTATTGGCCATAGTTGCAGCAAGATGTCAAAAAATTTATACAGAGTTGTAGAGTATGTTAGATGACAAAAGGAGTGAAGCAGAATACAGGGTTGTATCAGCCATTACCTATACCAGAGAAGCCTTGGGAGGATATCAGTATGGACTTTATTCTTGGTTTACCGAAGACACAGCGGGGACATGATTCAATTTTTGTAGTAGTTGACAGATTTTTGAAGATGACACATTTCATTCCCTGCAAGAAGACTAACAATGATGTTCATGTAGCAGAATTATTTTTCAGAGAAGTAGTGAGACTACATGGTTTGCTAAAAACCATAGTTTCAGATAGAGACACTAAGTTTGTTAAATATTTCTAGCATACATTATGGCAGAAGTTGAAGACAGATTTGAAGTTCAGTTCATCAAATCATCCACAGACTGATGGACAGACAGAGGTGGTGAATAGAAGTTTGGGAAATTTGCTAAGATGTTTGGTTGGAGATAAGCCAACAAGATGGGATTTGATTTTACCACAGGCAAAATTTGCATACAATAATTTTTTCAAGAGGAGTATTGGTAAATCACCATTCCAGATTGTATATGGAAGTAGTCCAAGAAATGCATCTGAGTTGAGAAAGATAGATAAAGGAGAAATAAGTAGTGCTGAAGCTGAGGATTTTGAAGAACACTTGAAGAACATCCATGAGGAGGTGAGGAAGCATATTACCAAGATGAATGCATAGTATAAGGCTAAGGCAGATGAGAAAAGGAGGCATAAGGAATTTCAAGTTGGAGATGAAGTCATGGTTCATTTGCGAAAGGAGCGATTTTCGGTTGGTACATATAACAAGTTGAAAATGAAGAAGTTTAGACCATGTACGATACTGAAGAAGCATGATTCAGAAAATGCATATGAGGTAGAATTACTTACTAAGCTGAATATTTCACTAGTGTTTAACATTTCAGATTTGACAGAGTATCATGAAGGAAGTGTTGAAGATGAGGTTGCAGTAGCATAGTGGAGTATTCCAGCAACCAGTTCAGATATCAAGGAGATTGAAGACATACTGGACAGTCGTGTTGGCAGAAGCACAAGGAATAGGACATATGAAGAGTATTTGGTCAAATAGAAAGGATGACTTGTATAAGATTCATTATGGCTAACAAAGGAGGAGGTTAACTGTCTTGGTTTTCCTCTGCACACCTAACTCTTGATAGGGTCACTTCTCAAATTACCCTGTGTGTCTGATGTAGGAGCATTATGGGTGTAAGAGCAATCTTGCATCACCCAAAAATATTTTTGTTTTTGTATTCAATAAGGGCTATCTTGTGCAGAGTTGCTATTTGTGGAAACTTTCTATTTTTAGTAAGTTGTTATAATAGTTATAATAGTTAATCGGGTAAACTGGTGATGACTTATGGTCTCCGAAAGTCAGGCAACCTGAAATGGCGGAAAATAATTTTTATTCAAAATTTCTGTTCAAGTTTCAAAAGTTATTTTGAGCTGACTTTGATGTAATAAATTCTAAAATAAAATAATTCTAAGTTTGGTCAGCCCTAAGGGCTAAATTTCTAGAACTTTCTCGGGCGGTGGAAATTGACTATATAAAGAAGGCCCGTAGTGTTGTCTAGGGTAGTTTTGGGTATTGATTCGAGGCTTTGTCCTACAGAATATTGTAAGGAAATGCCCATGTGGCTTTGCATATTATAATTCTGAAAGTTTATAATTTCACATTTGTGGAGATAATAAGAAGTCAATTTTCTATTCTTGCATATTATTGTTGTTGTTTCTCTATTTCTATTATGTGCTTATGGTATTAAGGGGAGGACCCTTCATCAACTGGTATCAGAGTAGGAGTTCTTAAGTGTATAAACAGATCACCGACTGTGAGGCAGTTTGCACCAGGACCGTGGTTGGAGTTTCAGCACGCATCGTGAAAATGCCTCCACGAAGAGAACGTGGCAGAAGAGCTGGTCTTGTGACACCTGAGGTTAGAAAGCTACAGAGACAAATGTGAGCATTGCAAGAAGAGATTCGCAGAGGAATGAATCTTAATGTCAAAGATGAAAGCGAGGATGAAGCTGAAGAAGAATATCAAGAAGGAGAAGCTGAAGTTGTGAATCAGGGAGAATAAAGACTTTTTCGGGTGATTTCCAAGATTGGGAAAAGACCTAAGATTGAGGTTCCTACATTTTCTGAAAATCTTAACCTAGAAGAATTGATCAACTGGATCAATGAATGTGAGAAATATTTTTGAGTATGAAGATGTTGAGGATCCTGATAGGGTCAAATTTGCGAAGGCCAGATTGAAAGGTCATGCGAAGATCTGGTGGCAAGAGATTCAATTGGAGTGAAATAGAAGAGGGAAAGATAAAATCACAAGATGGGATCGGATGGTGGATAAATTGAAGGGACAGTTCATTCCTGTTGATTATGAGCTTGACCTAGTAAAGAAAATGCAAAGTTTGAAGCAAGCAGGAAGCTCTGTTTAGGAGTATACAGAGGAGTTTTATCGACTCCTCATCAGAACAGGCCATGCAGAAGCTGATAAGGAGAAAGTTGCCCGATACCTTAATGGGTTAAGGCCAAGTATTCAGGAGGAGTTCAATCTAGTTCAAATGAACAGTATTGAGGAGGCATACCAGTTTGCCTTAAAAGTAGAGGAAAAGCTAAACAAGAAGTTTGAGAGCAGACAAAATGGAAGAGGTCATGGTGGAAGATCTGGTGGATGGTCATATGGTGGCCGAAATGAAGATCTGAAAAAGAAGGATGAGGCCAGTAGAAATCAGAATCAGAGAGGAAATAATTCCAATCGTTTCCAGGATCAGAGTAATAGAGATCAGAGAGGAAGATGAAGAAGACAAAGATCTGGAAGAGGAGGCTTCCGTGGAACATGTTTTCACTGTGGAGAAGAAGGTCATAGGGCATTTGAATATCCTCAGCACCAAGGCAGAATAGATAGGAGAAATGAAGGCCAGGCCAGAGTTGCACATGTAGATGAAGATGCCAGATCATCAAATTTTAAAGATGCTAAAAAAGGAGAAACACTAATTAATAGAAGAGTCCTGCTGAGTGGTGAGAATGAACTTGAACAAAGGAGGAGCTTGTTTCACACTAGATGCAAGTGTGAAGGTAAATGTTGTGATGTGATTATCGATAGTGGAAGCATAGAAAATTTGGTGTCAGAAGAGATAGTGACAAAGTTGAAGCTCAAGAGACAAAAACACCTACATCCATATCGGATTGCCTAGGTGTAGAATGACCACAAGGTCATGGTCAGTGAACAGTGCCTGGTAAAGTTCAAGATCGGCGAGTACCAAGATGAGGTACTATGTGATATCGTCTCTATGGATGCATGTCATATGTTGTTGGGTAGACCGTGGTAGTTTGACAGATGTGTTGTACATGATAGTCGTGCGAATACCTATTCCCTAACAAAAGATGGAGTGTGACATAAGCTAAAGCCATTGAAGGAGACCGAAAAAAAGGTATGTGGTAATGCAGGAATAACATTTGTTGATGGAAGAAATTTTCTAGATGGTATGAGGCATGAGCATGTGTGTTTTGCTTTAATTTCAAAAGCTAGTAAAGAAGAAGTAGAGGATGTACCTGTAGAGGTTGTAGATTTGTTGAATGAGTTTCAAGATATTGTATCTGATAATGTACCTGATGGATTACCACCCGTAAGGAAGATCAGTCATCAGATGAATTTGATTCCAAGAGCTAGTTTTCCAAACAAGGCAGCACACAGAATGACACCAGCAGAAAGTGAAGAGTTGAATAGACAAGTATATGAGTTGTTACAGAAGGGATTGATTCAGGAGATCCTGAGTCCATGTGCTGTACTAGCAGTATTAGCACCAAAGAAGAATGGAGAATGGAGGATGTGTACAGATTCTAAAGCAATAAATAAGATCACAATCAAGTATAGGTTTCTATTGCCATGAATGGATGATATTATGGACTTTTTGAGTGGAGCTGTGTATTTCTCAAAGATAGATCTGAAGAGCGGATATCACCAGATTCAGATCAGAGAAGGAGATGAATAGAAGACAGCCTTCAAGATGAAGGAAGGACTATATGAGTGGTTAGTCATGCCTTTTGGGCTAACCAATGCACCGAGCACTTTCATGCGGCTCATGAACGAGGTTCTGAAATTTTTTTTAGGAAAGTTTGTCATTGTTTACTTAGATGATATTTTGATCTTTAGCAAGACATTGGAGAAACATATGATGCATATTCGTATGGTGTTTGAGAAGCTAAGAGATGAGAAATTGTTGATTAATTTAAAGAAGTGCAATTTTGTGAAGAAAGAGTTAGTGTATTTGAAATTTGTAGTTTCAGCAGAAGGTCTAAAAATGGACCCAGAGAAGGTACAGGCTATCCTTGAATGGCCTACTCCAAGGAGTGCTACCGAGGTAAGATCTTTTCATAGTCTAGCTAGCTTTTACAGAAAATTTATCAGAAATTTTAGCAATATTTGTAGACCCTTGACTGAAACAATGAGAGGGGATAGAAAAGAGTTTAAGTGGACTAATAGGGCAGAAAAGAGTTTTCAATTATTGAAATAAAAAGTTACAGAACAACCTGTTTTAGTACTTTCAAATTTTAATAAGGTGTTTCAAGTAGATTGTGATGCTAGTGGTACCGCAATAGGAGCTGTTATGAGCCAAAAAGGTAAACTGGTTGCTTATTTCAGTGAGAAGTTAAATGATGCAAAGAGGAAGTATTCTATTTATGATCAGGAATTTTATGCTATAGTTCAGGCATTGAAGAAGTGGAGACACTATCTGCTTCTTAAGGAGTTTGTTTTGTATACTGATCATCAAGCTTTGCAATAGTTGAATAGTTAAGGAAAGTTGAATCAGAGGCATTTGAAATTGGTTGAATTTTTGCAGAGTTATATATTTGTTTTGAAACACAGAAGTGGAAAGTCTAAGAGGGTTGTAGATGCTCTTAGCAGAAGGCAACTATTGTTGACAGAGATGTAGATTGAGGTGGTTGAGTTCAAGGAACTCAAGAATTTATATCGAGAGGATCCTGATTTTGGTGGAGCTTGGAAAGCTTGTAAAAAACCTGTTACTCTAGATAGGATGAAATGGCTAGATTTTATCATCCAGAATGATATGCTATTCAGAGGGAGTCAGTTGTGCATTCCACGAAGTTCGATAAGGGATAATCTCATCAAAGAGAAGCATAGTGGAGGATTGGTTGGACATTTTAGTCGTGATAAAACCCTTTCTTTGGTTAGGGAAAATTATTATTGGCCACAGTTGCAGCAAGATGTCAAGAAGTTTGTACAGAGTTGCAAAGTATGTCAGATGGCGAAAGGAGTGAAGCAGAATACAGGGTTGTATCAGCCATTACCTGTACCAGAGAAGCCTTGGGAGGATATCAGTATGGAATTTGTTCTTGGTTTACCAAGGACACAACGGGGACATGATTCAATTTTTATAGTAGTTGACAGATTTTTTAAGATGACACATTTCATTCTCTGCAAGAAGACTAATGATGTTGTTCATGTAGCAGAATTGTTTTTCAGAGAAGTAGTGAGACTACATGGTTTGCCAAAAATTATAGTTTCAGATAGAGACACTAAGTTTGTTAGATATTTTTAGCGTACATTGTGACAGAAGTTGAAGATAGATTTGAAGTTCAGTTCATCACATCATCCACAGACTGATGGACAGACAGAAGTGGTGAATAGAAGTTTGAAAAATTTGCTGAGATGTTTGGTTGGAGATAAGCCAACAGGATGGGATTTGATTTTACCATAGGGAGAATTTGCATACAATAATTCTGTCAATAGGAGCACTGGTAAATCACCATTCCAGATTGTATATGGAAGTAGTCCAAGAAATGCATCTGAGTTGAGAAAGATAGATAAAGGAGAAATAAGTAGTGCTGAAGCTAAAGATTTTGCAAAACACTTGGAGAACATCCATGAGGAGGTGAGGAAGCATATTACCAAGATGAATGCACAATATAAGGCTAATGCAGATGAGAAAAGGAGGCATAAAGAATTTCAGGTTGGAGATGAAGTCATGGTTCATTTGCGGAGGAGTGATTTCCAGTTGGTACATATAACAATTTGAAAATGAAGAAGTTTGGACCATGTAGAATACTGAAGAAGCATGATTCAGGAAATGCATATGAGGTAGAATTGCCTACTGAGTTGAATATTTCACCAGTCTTTAACATTTCAGATTTGACAGAGTATCATGAAGGAGGTGTTGAAGATGAGGTTGCAGCAGCACAGTGGAGTATTTCAGCAACCAGTTTAGATATCAAGAAGATTGAAGACATACTAGACAGTCGTGTTGGCAGAAGCACAAGAAACAGGACATATGAAGAGTATTTGGTCAAATGGAAAGGATGACCTGTAGAAGATTCATCATGGCTAACAAAGGAGGAGGTTAACTGTCTTAGTTTTTCTCTACACACCTGAGTCGTGATAGGGTCACTTCTCAAATTACCTCGGGTGTCTGATGCAGGAACATCCTGGGTGTAAAAGCAATCTTGCATCACCCAAAAATATTTTTATTTTTGTATTCAATAAGGGCTATCTTGTGCAGAGTTGCTACTTGTGGAAACTTTTTATTTTTAGTAAGTTGGTCTTATGATCTCAGAATGTCTGATTTTACATGTGGAGGTTCATCTCAGTCATATCAGCTTGCCAGCAAAGTTTCATGGCTAGAACAGGTCTAGTTTTGAAGATATTGAAGATTTTCGGTATTGGCAGCAAGGTATAGAAACTTCAAACTTAGTTTTGAAGGCTTTAGAGGCCCCGAATGAGGTTGAAAATTTGGGTGACAAGTGCTTTGCGCCAGTCAAGCTTGTGGAGTGCTTCCTGACATTTCTGAAATGGGGTTATAATAGCCAATCGGGTCAACTGGTGATGACTTATGGTCTCCAGAAGTCAGGCCACCTGAAATGGTAGAAAATAATTTTTCTTCAAAATTTTTATTCAGGTTTCAAAAGTTATTTTGAGCCGACTTTGATGTAATAAATTGTAAAATAAAATAATTCTAAGTTTGGTCGGCCCTAAGGGCTAAATTTTTAGAACCTTCTCGGGCAGTGGAAATTGCCTATATAAAGAAGGCCCGTACTTTTGTCTAGGGAAGTTCTGGGTAGTAGATCTGGGTATTGATTTGAAGCTTTGTCCTATAAAATATTGTAAGGGAATGCCCATGTGGCTTTGCATATTGTAATTCTGAAAGTTTGTAATTCCACATTTGTGGAGATAATAAGAAGCCAATTTTCTGTTCTTGCATATTATTGTTGTTGTTTCTCTATTTCTGTTATGTGCTTGTGGTATTAAGAGGAGCACCCTTCATCAAGTGGTATCAGAGCAGGAGTTCTTGAGTGTGTAAATAGATCACCGATTGTGAGGCAGTTTGCAATAGGACCGTAGTTGGGGTTTCAACGCGTATCGCGAAAATGCCTCCATGAAAAGAACGTCGCGGAAGAGCTGGTGCTGTGACACATGAGGTTAGAGAGTTGCAAAGACAAGTGCGAGCATTGCAAGAAGAGATTCGCAGATGAATGAATCTTAATGTCAGAGATGAAAGCGAGGATGAAACCGAAGAAGAATATCAAGAAAGAGAAGCTGAAGTTATGAATCAGGAGGAAGAAAGACTTTTTCAGACGATTTCCAAGATTGGGAAAAGACCTAAGATTGAGGTTCCTACATTTTTTGAAAATCTTAACCCAGAGGAATTGATTGACTGGATCAATGAATTTGAGAAATATTTTGAGTATGAAGATGTTGAGGATCCTGATAGGTTCAAATTTGCGAAGGCCAGATTGAAAGGTCATGCGAAGATCTGGTGGCAAGAGATTCAATTAGAGCAAAATAGAAGAGGGAAAGATAAAATCACAAGATGGGATCGGATGGTGGATAAATTGAAGCGATAGTTCATTCTTGTTGATTATGAGCTTGACCTACCAAAGAAAATGCAAAGTTTGAAGCAAGTAGGAAGATCTAATCAAGAGTATACAAAGGAGTTTTATCGACTCCTCATCAAAACAGGCCATGCGAAAGCCGATAAGGAGAAAGTTGCCCGATACCTTAATAGGTTAAGGCCAAGTATTCAGGAGGAGTTGAATCTGGTTCGAATGAACAGTATTGAGGAGGCATACCAGTTTGCCCTAAAAGTAGAGGAAAAGATGAACAAGAAATTTGAGAGAAAATAAAATGGAAGAGGTCGTGGTGGAAGATCTAGTGGATGGTCATATGATGGCCGAAATGAAGATCTGAAAAAGAAGGATGAGGCTAGTAGCAATCAGAATCAGAGAGGAAATAATTTCAATCATTTCCAGGATCAGAGTAATAGAGATCAGGGAGGAAGAGGAAGAGGACAAGGATCTGGAAGAGGAGGATTCCGTGGAACATGTTTTCACCGTGGAGAAGAAGGCCATAGGGCATTTGAATGTCCTCAGCATCAAGGCAGAACAGACAGGAGAAATGAAGGCCAGGCCAGAGTTGCACATGTAGATGAAGATGCCAGATCATAAAATTTTGAAGATGCTGAAAGAGGAGAAATGCTAATTAACAAAAGAGTCCTGCTGAGTGGTGAGAATGAACCTGAACAAAGGAGGAGCTTGTTTCGCACTAGATGAAAGTGTGAAGGTAAATGTTGTGATGTGATTATCGATAGTGGAAGCATTGACAATTTGGTGTCAGAAGAGATGGTGACAAAGTTGAAGCTCAAGAGATATAAACACCCACATCCACATCGGATTGTCTGGGTGCAGGATGACCACAAGGTCATGGTCAGTGAATAGTGCCTGGTAAAGTTCAAGATCGGCAGGTACCAAGATGAGGTACTATGTGATATCATCTCTATGGATGCATGTCATATGTTGTTGGGTAGACCGTGGTAGTTTGACAGATATGCTGTACACGATGGTTGTGCGAATACCTATTCCCTGACAAAGGATGGAGTGTGACATAAGCTAAAGCCATTGAAGGAGATCGAAGAAAAGGTATGTCGTAATGCAAGAATAACATTTGTTGATGGAAGAAATTTCTTAGATGGTATGAGGCATGAGCATGTGTGTTTTGCTTTAATTCCAAAAGCTAGTAAAGAAGAAGTAGAAGATGTACTTGTAGAGGTTGCAGATTTGTTGAATGAGTTTCAGGATATTATATCTAATAATGTACCTGATGGATTACTACCCGTAAGGAAGATCAGTCATCAGATGGATTTGATTCCAAGAGATAGTTTGCCAAACAAGGAAGCACACAGAATGACAACAGCAGAAAGTGAAGAGTTGAACAGACAAGTACATGAGTTGTTATAAAAGGGATTGATTCAAGAGAGCTTGAGTCCATGTGATGTACCAGTAGTATTAGCACCAAAGAAGAATGGAGAATGGAAGATGTGTACAGATTTCAGAGCAATAAACAAGATCACAATCAAGTATAGGTTTTCATTGCCACGAATGGATGATATGATGGACTGTTTGAGTGGAGCTGTGTATTTCTCAAAGATAGATCTGAAGAGCGGATATCACCAGATTTGGATCAGAGAAGGAGATGAATGGAAGATAGCCTTCAAGATGAAGGAAAGATTGTATGAGTGGTTAGTCATGCCTTTTGGGCTAACCAATGCACCGAGCACTTTCATGCGGCTCATGAACGAGGTTCTAAAATTTTTTTTGGCAAAGTTTGTCATTGTTTACTTAGATAATATTTTGATCTTTAGCAAGACATTGGAGGAACATATGAAGCATATTCGTATGGTGTTTGAGAAGCTAAGAGATGAGAAATTGTTGATTAATTTAAAGAAGTGCAGTTTTGTGAAGAAAGAGTTAGTGTATTTGGGATTTGTAGTTTCAGTAGAAGGTCTCAAAATGGACCCACAGAAGGTACAAACTATCCTTGAATGGCCTACTCCAAGGAGTGCTACCGAGGTAAGATCTTTTCATGGTCTAGCTAGCTTTTACAAAAATTTTATCAAAAATTTTAGCAATATTTGTGGACCCTTGACTGAAACAATGAGAGGGGATAGAAAAGAGTTTAAGTGGACTAATGGCGCAGAAAAGAGTTTTCAATTGTTGAAAGAAAAAGTTACAGAACAACCTATTTTAGCACTTCCAAATTTTAATAAGGTGTTTCAAGTAGATTGTGATGCTAGTGGTACCGCAATAGGAGCTGTTATGAGCCAAAAAGGTAAACCGATTGCTTATTTTAGTGAGAAGTTAAATGATGCCAAGAGGAAGTATTATGTTTATGATCAGTAATTTTATGCTATAGTTCAGGCATTGAAGAAGTGGAGACACTATCTGTTTCTTAAAGAGTTTGTTTTGTATACTGATCATCAAGCTTTTGCAATATTTCAATAGTCAAGGAAAGTTGAATCAGAGGCATTTGAAATTGGTTAAATTTTTGCAGAGTTATACATTTGTTTTGAAACACAGAAGTGGAAAGTCTAACAGGGTTGCAAATGCTCTTAGCAGAAGGCAACTATTGTTGATAGAGATGCAGATTGACATGGTTGGGTTCAAAGAACTCAAGAATTTGTATCCAGAGGATCCTAATTTTGGTGGAGCTTGGAAAGCTTGTAAAGAACCTGTTACTCTAGATAGGATGAAGTCGCTAGATTTTATCATCCAAAATGATATGCTATTTAGAGGGAGTCAGTTGTGCATTCCATGAAGTTCTATGAGGGATAATCTCATCAAAGAGAAGCATAGTGGAGGATTGGCTAGATATTTTGGTCATGATAAAACTCTTGCTTTGGTTAGTGAAAATTATTATTGGCCACAGTTGCAGCAAGATGTCAAGAAGTTTTTACAGAGTTGCAGAGTATGTCAGATGGCGAAAGGAGTGAAACAGAATACCGGGTTGTATCAGCCATTACCTGTACCAGAGAAGCCTTGGGAGAATATCAGTATGGACTTTATTCTTGGTTTACCGAGGACACAGTGGGGACATGATTCAATTTTTATAGTAGTTGACAGATTTTCGAAGATGACATATTTCATTCTCTGCAAGAAGACTAATGATGTTGTTCATGTAGTAGAATTATTTTTTAGAGAAGTACTGAGACTACATGGTTTGCCAAAAACCATAGTTTCAGATAGAGACACTAAGTTTGTTAGATATTTCTGGCGTACATTGTGGCAGAAGTTGAAGATAGATTTGGAGTTCAGTTCATCACATCATCCATAGACTGATGGACAGATAGAGGTGGTGAATAGAAGTTTGAGAAATTTGCTGAGATGTTTGGTTGGAGATAAGCCAACAGGATGGGATTTAATTTTACCACAGACAGAATTTGCATACAATAATTCTGTCAATAGGAGCACTGGTAAATCACCATTCCAAATTGTATATGGAAGTAGTCCAAGAAATGCATCTGAGTTGAGAAAGATAGATAAAGGAGAAATAAGTAGTGCTGAAGCTGAGGATTTTGCAGAACACTTGAAGAACATCCATGAGGAGGTGAGGAAGCATATTACCAAGATGAATGCACAGTATAAGGCTAAGGCAGATGAGAAAAGGAGGCATAAGAAATTTCATGTTGGAGATGAAGTCATGATTTATTTGCGGAAGGAGCGATTTCCGGTTGGTACATATAACAAGTTGAAAATGAAGAAGTTTGGACCATGTACGATACTGAAGAAGCATGATTCAAGAAATGCATATGAGGTAGAATTGCCTACTGAGCTGAATATTTCACTAGTGTTTAACATTTCAGATGTGACAGAGTATCATGAAGGAGGTGTTGAAGATGAGGTTGCAGCAGCACAGTGGAGTATTCCAGCAACCAGTTCAGATATCAAGGAGATTGAAGACATACTGGATAGTCGTGTTGGCAGAAGCACAAGGAACAAGACATATGAAGATTATTTAGTCAAATGAAAAGGATGACCTGTAGAAGATTCATCATGGCTAACAAAGGAGGAGATTAACCATCTTGGTTTTTCTCTACACACCTGAGTTGTGACATGGTCACTTCTCAAATTACCCCAGGTGTCTGATGCAGGAGCATCCTAGGTATAAGAGCAATCTTGCATCACCCAAAAATATTTTTGTTTTTGTATTCAATAAGGGATATCTTGTGCTGAGTTGCTATTTGTGGAAACTTTCTATTTTTAGTAAGTTGGTCTTACAATCTCCAAATGTCTGATTTTACATGTGGAGGTTCATCTGAGTCATATCAGCCTGCCAGCAAAGTTTCATGGCTAGAACAGGTCTAGTTTTGAAGATATTGAAGATTTTTAGTATTGGCAGCAGGGTACAGAAACTTCAAACTCAATTTTGAAGGCTTTAGAGGCCTCGGATGAGGTTGAAAATTTGGGTGATGGACGCATTGCGCCGATCAAGCCTGTAGAGCACTTCCTGACGTTTCTGAAATGAGATTATAATAGTCAATCGGGTCAACTGGTGATGACTTATGGTCTCCGGAAGTTAGGCCACCTGAAATGGCAGAAAATAATTTTTCTTCAAAATTTCTGTTCAAGTTTCAAAAGTTATTTTTAGCCGACTTTGATGTAATAAATTATAAAATAAAATAATTCTAAGTTTGGTCGGCCCTAAGGACTAAATTTCTAGAACCTTCTGGGGTGGTGGAAATTGTCTATATAAAGAAGGCCCGTAGTGTTGTCTAGGGCAGTTCTGGGTAGTAGATCTGGGTATTGATTCGAGGTTTTATCCTACAGAATATTATAAGGGAATGCCCATGTGGCTTTGCATATTGTAATTCTAAAAGTTTGTAATTCCACATTTGTGGAGATAATAAGAAGCCAATTTTTTGTTCTTGCATATTGTTGTTGTTGTTTCTCTATTTCTGTTATGTGCTTGTGGTATTAAGGGGATCACCCTTCATCACTTGTTAATTGGCCCTCTTCCTTGTATACTTTAGAGTGGTGATGGAGTCAAAGTTATATTAAAGTTATCCATCAAAGTATAAATCTACAAGTTGAAGATCAAAGGGAACTACCAACAGGACCAGCCTCCCTCTCTCAACCCTACTCCTCAAATTCCTGGTCCTAAAGTTTCTGTTCCTTTTGTTTGTACTCCTAACACTCAAAATAATACAAATCAATAGAATAATGATGAACAAATAGATAGTAATGATACTCCTTTGAATGATTTTGTTCCTTCCAATAGTAGTAGTGATGATGATGATGACGGTAATAATTTGTTTACTCCTCCTAGTAATGCTTTTGTTAATTCCAGGAGAAATCCTAAATGGTTTAAAGATGTACTTAATGAAGGTGATGATCACATTGCTAGAATGGGTGGACCTAGACCTAGAATGATAAACTACTGCAATTATGCTCTTATGTCTTCTCTCTCCAATTCTAATGATCCTCAAACCTTTGCTCAAGCTAAAAATCAACCTCATTGGCAAACTGCTATGCAAGAAGAATATGACTCTTTAATTTCTAATAATACTTAGGATTTAGTTACTTTACCTCATGGTAAGAATCTGGTTTCTTGTAAATGGTTATATAAAACTAAGTTAAACTCCAATAATGAAATTAGTAAATTTAAGGCTAGATTAGTTGCACATGGTTTTTCTCAAATTGAAGGAATAAACTATAATGAAACCTTTGCTCCTATTGCTAAAATTCCTACCATTAAAGTTGTTCTTGCTTTAGCTACTAAAATGAATTGGCCTATTCACCAAATGGATGTTAAAAGTTCTTTTTTGAATGGTGATCTACATGAATAAATTTATATGTCTCAACCTCCTAGTTTTATTCAACAAGGTAATGAACATTTATTCTGCAAACTAAAGAAGTTTATTTATGGTTTAAAATAGTCTCCTAGAGAATGGTATTCCAAAATTAATGCTTTCTTTATTTCTCAATGTTTTGAAAGAAGTAAAAATGATCCTAACTTGTATATCAAGCATAGTGAAGATGACATTATTATTATCATTCTGTATGTTGATGATTTGATACTTACTTCCAATTCTAACCAATTAATTTCTAATATTAAGTTTCAACTCAATCAAAAATTTCAAATTACAGATTTAGGTTTCTTACATTATTTCTTAGGAATGCAAATTTGGCAAACCCCTAAGGGTATTTTTATCTCTCAAAGTAAATATGCTAACGATCTCCTAGATAGATTTCATATGAATGATGCTAATCCTGTTTCAATTCCATGTGATTTAGGAACTAAGTTAATGATAGATATGGAATCTCCTTTCATAGATGCTACTCCTTATAAAGAGCTAGTAGGTAGCTTAATTTATCTAACCCTCACTAGACTTGATTTATCTTTTAGTGTTGGTTTAGTTTCAAGATTTATGTCCAAACCTCAACAAACTCATTTCAAAATTGCTAAAAAAATATTACATTACATTAAAGGTACTATTAACTTAGGATTATTTTATGCTGCAAATTCTGATTTTACTTTAAAAGGCTTTACTGATTCAGATCTAGGTGGAGACCCCAATGATGGGAAATCTACTTTTGGGTATTGTTTTTCTCTTGGTTCAGTCCTATCTCTTGAAAAAGTAAAAAAGAACAATCTGTGTCTCTATGTTCTATTGAAGTAGAATATAAAATTTGTACTCATGCCTCTAAAGAAGCTCTATGGCTGAGAAGAATACTTGAAGATTTGGGTCTACATCAACAAGAACCTACACCATTGTATTGTGACAATCAAAGTGCAATAGCCTTGGCAAAGAATCTAGTTTACCATGCAAAGTCAAAGCACATTTCTCTCCACCACCACTTCATTAGAGAGCACATTGCAGAAAAGAAAGTTTCACTCATCCATTGCAAAGGTGAAGATCAAGTTACAGATATTTTGACAAAACCTCTTTCTAGAGAGAAATTTGAATTTCATTGTAACAATTTGGGTTTGATACCCCTTGATATAATTACCCCAAGTAAAGATTAAAGGGGGGTGTTAGAATTTAATCATTCCTTGGTTATTTATGTATTTAATAAGATAAACCAAAGTATCCTAATGTATTTTGTCCTCTAGTCCAAGTGGGAGGACATGTCTTTTTGTAATTTTTTTTTTAAGGAAAATAGATATTCCTCCTTATGAGGAATCCTACACTTGTCCCACACACTAGTGAAATATGGCATATACAAAATTGGGAGTTACAATGTAACTCCTCTCTCACATCTCTATTAAGAGATGGTTCTCTTCTCATCTCATATGAGATTCTTCTTCTTCTTGATTATCATTGTATGAGCCTCTCTCTCTCTCTCTCTCTCTCTCTCTCTTAGGCATTTTGTTGCCACTTTCATTAATATCATGGGGTTTTTTTTTATGCTTTTCTCCCTTAAAAAATTTGTCTCCTTGTTGCTTGGTTTTGGTGAATGCTCCTATTTCTTGCACTAATTCATGGTAATTTTTCCTATTCCTAAGCTCATAGATTAAACAATTTCCTATTTGTCTCTATATTTTGTTATTATTTTAACAATAACACAAGCTATATGATACAACTTAAGATTACCTTTTTGTCCCTGATAGGTGCAGATTTACTAAGTTACACTTGTGACTAACAACTTTTGGAACAACTAAGTAATACATGTAAAATCATTTTGAAATGTAGGAATCAACACATGTCCTTCCTTCAAAGTTATATATAGACAATAAAATAATACCTCATATGACATGTTAGACACGCTCTGACTATTGTAATCAGGGTTTCCTGAGTTTAAAGTAGAATCCTCCAAGCACAATGAAAGAGCTAAGGTTTTCATAGAGAAACAACATAAAGAATACAATATATATTAGAAAAATGAGTGGAAACTAAATAGAATATAATTACATAAATAAAGAACTCTAATTGGAAGAATTATATTCAAGCACAAAACTTTCACCTGTGCACATGTCTCAAATTTGACAGAATTATTACATGAAAAGTCACTGAAAGTAGCTTACATAATGCCATTTCAAGTTCAAAATCATCACAAATTTCATCTGTTTGTCTCATTGCATAGAAGGCAAGTTCATCTTCATAATTATCATCCTCCTATAAATGATGTGCATAATTATTTCGATGCTTTTGTGAGTTTGTCTCGTGTTGCTAGATCTTGGTACTGTTGGCAGTGTAGAAGTAGAGTCATCCTCTCCATCATTAATGTATTGGCCCCACCTTTGTTGATCAATTCTTCTTTGTCCTATTGCTACTCTTCTTCTACGAGCTGCTTTACCATCAAGGTCATGCCCATTAGAATATTTTCTATAGCATAAATAATGTAATCAGTCAAGCACTTATGATGCACCAGTTCTAAAAGTAGGCTACTTTTCTTTTTATCTTGCTACCATACAGTTACTAAGGAAATCTATAAGGTAGGTGCCAAAAATACAAAATATGAAACATAAAAACAAGATACATATACTCTATATCTGGATGGTTATCACCTTATATCTGCTACAAAGTTAATGAGTTGTTCAAAGAAAACAACAAATGTACTAATAGAGAGAAATGATAATTACAATTAATTGTTAAGGAAACAAACATATCATTTTCTAGAATCAATACTCATCAGTACATTTAAAACCTTATGAATCGAAGGTTATGCAACAATCTTTAAGTCAATCAGTGTAGTGAACTATTGTATACTAATACAGATTTACATAAAAACAAAAAAATGTAGCAGCACATATCAATTCCTAAATAATCAAGAAAACTAGTGAAAAATCACTTGGCATATAATCTACCCTTATTTGATTAACAGTATTATCAAAACATAGATTTTTTAAAAACCATTTTTGAAAAGTTTATATCAGAAAAGTTATCAAGCTAGCAATGCCTTGCACTGATCAACAAGCAGGGTACAGTAGCATGCATGTTAACTATAATTGAATGCCCCATACAAGTGAAAGTAGAGACCTATTTGGCCAATATTTTCATCCACTCAAATCTGAAACTTTAAAATGGATTCCAGAGGAAGAAGCCAACTTTGCAATGAAATATAGGGTACCCATTATGGGTATGTGCAAGATCATGAGGGGCCAAAAAGTGGCGATGTGAAAAAAATTCACTTTTCACTCGTCCAAAAGCACATGAAAGTGCTTGTTGACTTTTTAGTAGGCCTGGGTGTCAGTACACCTGGGCAAACCTGCCACCAAAGCACAAGCCTAATCGGGTACCCGATATGAAATTGGGTACCCAATTTTGCTAGGTATGAAAAAACGGCGGGAGTATATGAAAAAATTGAACTTTTGTATATAATGTTTAAATATGCATTATATATATAATTATATATTAATTTATATATTTTATATTATATCTTAGGGGTTTTAAATTGTATGTCATATATATTTTATATTATATAAATATATGTACAAATTATATATATATATATATATATATATATATATACATATATATGTATATATACATATATATGTATATACATATATATGTATATACATATATATAGATATATATATATATACATATATATGTATATACATATATATATATATACATAGATATATATGTATATACATATATATGTATGTATATACATATATATGTATGTATATACATATATATGTATGTATATATGTATATATGTATGTATATATGTATATATATATATGTATATAGATATATGTATATATATATATGTATATATAGATACATATATCTACATATATATATATATATACATATATATATATATATATATATATATATATATATATATATATATATATATATATACACACACACACACACACACAGAGATATATATATTTTAATATGTATTATAGATATAATTATATATTAATATATATTCTATATAATAATATCTATATATATATACACATATATATATTTTAATATGTATTATAGATATAATTATATATTAATATATATTCTATATAATAATATATATATATATATATATTATTATATAGAATATATGTTAATATATAATTATATCTATAATACATATTAAAATATATATATGTGTATTATATATATAGATATTATTATATAGAATATATATTAATATATAATTATATCTATAATACATATTAAAATATATATATCTCTGTGTGTGTGTGTGTGTCGTATATATATATATATATATATATAAAAATTTATAGATCATAATATTTAAATTGAATGTTGAAAGGGGTTACCGAGACTTCCTAGTGGTCTAGTATGCCTTATCACATGTTAGGGGACTCTAGGAAGTCCCATGACCACTTCTGACACATTGGAATGCTTGAGTGTGTCTAAAGGGTGTTGCTTCGAACACACTCGAGCATTTCAATGTGTCAAAATGGGTCATGGGGACTTCCTAGGGGTCCTAATGCATGATAAGGCATACTACAACCACTAGAAAGTTCCCATGACCCCTTTTGACAAATATGAACCCTCTAGTGTATTTGAAGGAGTTCAAAGGGACCCCTTCAGACATACTTGAGGGTTCAGATATGTCAAAAGAGGTCATGGAGGACTTCGTAGGCGTCCTAGTACATCTTATCACATGTTAGGACCCCTAGGAAGTCCCCATGACCCCCTTTTGACACATTAGAATGCTCAAGTGTGCCTTAAGAGGTCCTACGACCCCTTAAGACACACTTGAAAATTCTAATATGTCAAAAGGGGTCATGGGGACTCCCTAGGGGTCCTAGTATGCCTTACATGTGTTAGGACCCCTAGAGAGTCCCCATGACTCCTTTTGATACATTGGAATGATCAAATATGTCTTAAGGAGTCGTAGGACACCTTAAGACACACTTGAGCATTCCAATGTGTCAAAAAGGGTCATGGAGACTCTCTATGGGTCCTTGTATGCCTTGACATGAGTTAAGACCCCTAAGAACTCCCAATGACCCCTTTTGACACATTGGAATGCTCAAGTGTGTCTTAAGGGGTCCTAGGACCCCTTTGGACACACTTGAGCGTACCAATGTGTCAAAAGGGGTCATGGGGACTCCCTAGGGGTCCCAATACACCTGGATCATGCGTTAGGACCGCCTAAGGAGTCCCCATGACCCTTTTTTGCATATTGGAACACTCAAGTGTGTCTTAAGGGGTCGTACAAACCCTTCAAACACACTTGAGCATTTCAATATCTCCAAAAGGGGTCATGGGGATTCCCTATGGGTCCTAATACACCTTATCACATGTTAGGACCCCTAGGAAGTCCCCATGATGCATTTTGACACTCTAGCATTCCAATGTGTCAAAAGGGGTCATGGAGACTCCCTAGGGGTCCTAGTATGTTTTATCACATGTTAGGACCCCTAGGAAGTCCCCATGACCCTTTTTGAGACATTGAAATGCTCAAGTGTGTCTTAAGGGGTCGTAGGAACACTTCAGACTCACTTGAGCATTTCAATCTGTCAAAAGGGGTCATGGGGACTCCCTATGGGTCCTAGTAAGCCTTATCATGCGTTAGGAACCACTAGGGAGTCCCCAACAACCCTTTTGAGACATTAGAATGCTCAGTGTGTCTTAAGGGGTCTTAGGACCCCTTAAGACACACTTGAGCATTCAAATGTCTCAAAAGGGGTCATGGGGACTCCCTAGGGGTCCTAGTATGCCTTATCATGCGTTAGGACCCCTAGGAAGTCAAAATGACCCCTTTTGAAATATTAGAATGCTCAAGTGAGTCTTAAGGGGTCTGAGGACCCCTTAAGACACACTTGAGTGTTCCAATATGTCAAAAGGGGGTCCATTGGGGAATCCCTAGGGGTCCTAGTACGCCTTATCACACGTTAGGACACCTAGGAAGTTCCCATGACCCTTTTTGACACATTAGAATGCTCAAGTGTGTCTTAAGGGGTTTGTAGGACCCCTTAAGACACACTTGAGAATTTCATTGTGCCAAAATGGGTCATGGGGACTCACTAGGGGTCCTAGTGTGCCTTATCACGTGTTAGCGCCCCTAAGAAACTCCTCATGACCCCTTTCGACACATTGGAATGCTCAAATGTGTCTTACTGGGTCATAGGACCCCTTAAGACACAACTTGAGCATTCCAATGTGTCAAAAGGGGTCATGGGGACTCCCTAGGGGTCCTATATGCCTTATCACTTGTTACGACCCCTAGGAAGTCCCAATGACCCCTTTTGATAAATTCAAACACTAAAATGTGTCTTAAGGGGTCCTAAGATGCACTTGAGCATTCTGATGTGTCAAAAACCAATTCATGGGGACTCTCTAGGGGGTCCTAGTAGGCCTTATCATGCATTAGGACCCCTAGGGACTTCCAATGACCCCTTTTGACACATAAGAATGCTCAAGTTTATCTTAAGGGGTCCTAGGACCCCTTCGGATACGCTTGAGTGTTCCAATGTGTTAGAAGGGGTAATGGGGACTCCCTAGGGGTCCTAATATGCCTTATCAAAAGGTAGGTCCACTAGGAGGTCCCCATAACTGCTTTTGACTTGTTGGAATGCTCAAGCGTGTCTTAAGGAGTCCTAGGACCTCTTAAGACAAAGTCTACCATTCCAATATGTCAAAAAGGGGTCATGGGGTCTCCAGAGCGGTTCTAGTATGCGTTATCATGTGTTAGAACCCCTAGGAAGTCCCCATGACCTATTTTGACACATTGGAATGCTCAAGTGTGTCTTAAGGGGTCATTGAGCATTTCAATCTGTCAAAAGGGTTCATGAGGATTCCTTAGGGATCCTAGTATGCCTTATCATGTGTTAGCGACCCCTCCAGAGTCTCCATAATCCCTTCTGACACATTGGAATGCTCAAATGTGTTTTAAGGGTCCTTAGGACCCCTTAAGACACACTTGAGCATTCCAATGTGTCAAAAGGGGGTCATGGGAACTCCCTAAGAGTCCTAGTATGTCTTATCATATGGTACGACCCCTAGGGAGTCCAAATGACCTCTTATGATATAATATAATGCTCAAGTGTGTTCTTAAGGGGTCCTAGAATCTGATTGGACACACTTGTGCATTCCAATATTGTCAAAATGGGTCATTGGGGACTCCCTAAGGGTCCTAGTACAACTTATCATGTGTTTTGGACCCCTAGGAAGTCCCCATGACCCTTTTTGACACATTGGAGATGCTCAAGTGTGTCCGAAAGGGTCTTAGGACCCCTTAAGACACACTTGAGCATTCTAATGTGTCATAAGGGGTCATGGAGACTCCCTAAGGGTTCTAGTACACCTTATCACACGTTAGGAACCCTCAAAAGTCCCCATGACCCCCTTTTGACACATTCGAATGCTCAAGTGTGTCTTAAGGGATCGTAGGACCCCTTACAACACACTTGAGCATTCCAATGTGGTCAAAAGGGATCATGGGGACCCCTTAGGGGTCCTAGTATGTCTTATTACATGTTAGGACACCAAGCGAGTCCCAATGACCTCTTTTGACACATTGGAATGCTCAGGTATGTCTGAAAGGGTTCTAGGACCCCGTAAGACACACTTGAGCATTCCAATGTGTCAACAAGGGTCATGGGGCCCTCCCTAGGGATCCTAATCTACCTTATCATGCGTTAAGACCCCTAGGGAGTCCCCATAACCCCCTTTTGACACATTGGAATGCTCAAGTGTTTCTTAAGGGGTCCTAGGACCCCTAAGAAACACTTGAGCATTCCAATGTGTCAAAAGGGGTCATGGGGACTCCCTAAGGGTTATAGTACCCCTTATCATGCTTTATGACCCCTAAGAAGTCCCCATTACCCCTTTTGACACATTCAAATGCATAAGTGTGTCCTTAAGGGGTCATATGACCTCTTAAAACACATTTGAGCATTCAATGTATCAAAAGAGGTCATGGGGACTCCCGAGGGGTCCTAGCATGCCTTATCACATGTTAGGGACCCCTAGGGAGTCCCAATGACCCCTTTTGGAACATTTGAATGCTCAAGTGTGTTTTAAGGGGTCAAAATAGAAATGGCGACTCCCTAGGGGTCCTAATACACCTTATCATGCGTTAGGACCCCTAGGAAATCTCCATGACCCCTTTTTTACACATTGGAATGCTCAAATGTGGTATATAAGGGGTCCTATGACCCCTTAAGGACACATTGTAGCATTACAATGTGTCAAAAGGTGTCATGGGGACTCACAAACGGTCCTAATACGTCTTATCATGTGTTAGGGACCTGTAGGGAGTCCTCATGATAGCAATTTGACACATTGGAATGCTCAAGGTGTGTCTTAAAAAGGTCCTACGACCCAGTAAGACACACTTCAGCATTGCAATGTGTCAAAAGGGGTCATAGGGACTCCCTAGGGGTCCTAATATGCCTTATCATGTGTTAGGACCCCTAGGGAGTCCCCCATGACCCCTTTTGATACATTGGAACACTCAAATGTGTCTTAAGGGGTCTTAGGACCCCTTAAGATACATTTGAGCATTCCAATGGACCCCTTAAGACATATTTGAGCATTCAATGTATCAAAAGAGGTCATGGGGACTCCCTAGGGGTTCTAGGCATGCCTTATCACATGTTAGGACCCCTAGGGAATCACAATGACCCGTTTCAACATATTGGAATGCTCAAGTGTGTCTTTAGGGGTCTTAGGTCCCCTTCATAGACACTTGAGCATTCCAATGTGTCAAAATGGGTCACAGGGACTCCCTATGGGTCCTAATACGGCTTATCACACTTTAGGACCCCTAGGAACTCTCCATGACCCCTTTTGACACATTGGAATGCTAGAGTGTGTCTTGAGGGGTCCTAGGACCCCTGAAGACACACTCTAGCATTTGAATATGTCAAAAGGGGTCATGGGGACTCCCTAAGTGTCCTAGTATGTCTTATCACACATTAGGACCCCTAGGAAGTCCCCATGACCCCTTTTGATACATTGGAATGCTCAAGTGTGTTTTAAGGAGTCGTAGGACCCCTGAAGATACACTTGAGCATTCCAATGTGTCAAAAGGGGTCATGGCGACTCCCTAAGGGTTCTATTACACCTTATCACATGTTAGGACCCCTAGGAAGTTCCCATGACCGCTTTTGACAAATTGGAATGCTCAAGTTTATCTTAAGAGGCCCTAGGACCCCTGAAGACACACTCTAGCATTTCAATGTCTCAAAAGGGGTCATGGGGACTCCCTAAGGATCCTAGTATGCCTTATCACGCATTAGGACCCCTAGGAAGTCCTCATGACCCCTTTTGACACATTGGAATGCTAAAGCATGTCTTAAGGGGTCGTAGGACCCCTTAAGATAAAATTGAGCATTCCAATGTGTCAAAAGGGGTCATGGGGACTCCTTAGGTGTCCTAGTACACCTTATCATGGGTTAGGACCCCTAGGGAGTTTCAATGGCCCCTTTTGACACATTGGAATGCTCAAGTTTGTTCAAAGGGGTCCTAGGACCCCGTAAGACAAACTTCAGCATTCGAATGTGCCAAAAGAGGTCATGGTGTCTCCATAGGGGTTCTGATATGCCTTATTAGGTGTTAGGACCCCTAGCAATTCTCCATGACCCCTTTTGACACATTGGAATATTCAAGTGTATCGTAAGGGGTCCTAGGACCCTTGAATACACACTCTAGCATTCCCATGTGTCAAAAAGGGTTATGCAAATTCCTCAAGGGTCCTAGTATGCCTTATCACGTGTTAGGACACCTATAAAGTCCCGATGACCTTTTTTGACACATTGGAATGGTCAAGTATGTTTTAAGGGGTTCTAAGACCACTTAAGACACATTCTAGTCTTCTAATGTGTCAAAAGGGGTCATGGGGACTCCCAAGCGGTCCTAGTACATATTATCATGCGTTACAACACCTAGGGAGTCCCCATGGCCCCTTTTGACACATTGGAATGCTCAAGTGTTTTTTAAGGGGTCCTATGACCCCTTAAGACACACTTGAGTGTTCCAATGTGTCAAAAGGGGTCATGGAGACTCCCTAGGGGTCCTAGTATGCCTTATCATGTGTTAGAAACCCTAGGGAGTCTCCATGACCCCTTTTGAAACATTGAAATGCTCAAATGTATCTTAAGTGGTTTTACGACCCCTTAATACACATTTGAGCATTCCAATGGACCCTTGTAGACACTTTTGAGCATTCTAATATATCAAAAGGGGTCATGGGGACTCCCTAGGGGTCCTAGCATGCCTTATAACATGTTAGGACCCCTAGGGAGTCCCAATGAACCCTTTTGACACATTGGAATGCTCAAGTGTGTCTTAAAGGGTTCTAGGACCCCTTCGGACACACTTGAGCATTGCAATGTGTCAAAATGGGTCATGGGGACTCCCTAGGGGTCCTAATATGCCTTATCACACATTAGGACCCCTAGGAAGTCCCCATGACCCTTTTGACACATTGAAATGCTCAAGTGTGTCTTAAGGGGTCCTAGGACCCCCGAAGACACACTCTAGCATTCCTATGTGTCAAAAGGGGTCATGAGGAATCCCTAAAGATCCTAGTATGACTTATCACACGTTAGGACCCCTAGCATGTCTTGATGACCCCTTTTGACACATTAGAATGCTCAAGTGTGTCTTAAGGGGTGATAAGACCCCTTAAGATACACTTGAGCATTCCAATGTATCAAAAGGGGTCATGGGGACTTCCTAGAGGTCTTAGTACACCTTATGACACGTTAGGACCCTTAGGAAGTCCCCGTGACCCCTTTTTACACACTGGAATGCTCAAGTGTGTCTTTAAGGGTCCTTGAACCCCTGAATACACACTCTATCATTCGAATGTGTCAAAAGGGGTCATAGAGACTCCTTAAGGGTCCTAGTATGCCTTATCACGTGTTAGGACCCCTAGAAAGTCCCCATGACCTCTTTTGAGACATTGGAATGCTCAAGTGTGTGTCAAGGGGTCGTAGGACCCTTTAAGATACACTTGAGCATTCTAATGTGTCAAAAGGGGTCATGGGGACTCCCTAGGGGTCTTAGTACACCTTATCATGTGTTAGGACCCCTAGGGAGTCCCAATGAACCCTTTTGACACATTGAAATGGTCATGTGTGTCTAAAGGGGTCCTAGGACCCCGTAAGACACACTTGAGCATTATAATGTGTTAAAAGAGGTTATGGGGACTCCCTAGGGGTCCTAATATGTCTTATCATGCAATAGGACCCCAAGGAAGTCCCCATGATCCCTTTTGACACATTGGAATGCTCAAGTGTGTCTTAAGGGTTCCTAGGACTCTTTAAGACACACTCTAGCATTCTAATGTGTCAAAAGGGGTCATGGGGACTCTGTAGGGGTCCTAGTATGACTTATCACGCCTTAGGGCCCATATGAAGTCCCCATGACCTCTTTTGACACATTGGAATACTCAAGTGTGTCTTAAGCAGTAGTAGGACCCCTTAAGACACACTTGAGTGTTCCAATGTGTCAAAAAGTGTCATAGAGACTCCCTAGGGGTCCTAGTATGCCTTATTGCACGTTAGGACCCCTAGGGAGTCCCCATGACCCTTTTTGACACATTAGAACACTCAAATGTGTCTAAAGGGGTCCTAAGACCCCTTAAGACACACTTGGTCATTCCAATATGTCAACAGGGGTCATGGGGACTCCCTAGGGGTCCTAGTATGCCTTATCACATGTTAGGACCCCTAGGAACTCTCAATGACCCCTTTTGACACATTGGAATGCTCAAGTGTGTTTTAAGGGGTCTGAGGACACCTAAAGACACACTTGAGCATTCCAACATGTCAAAAAGGGTCATGGGGACTTCCGAGGGGTCCTATTATGGCTTATCATCCGTTAGGACCATTAGGAAGTCCCCATGACCCCTTTTGACACATTGTAATGCTCAAGTGTGTCTTAGGTTATTGTAGGACCCTTTAAGACACACTTGAGCATTCCAATGTGTCAAAAGAGGTCATGTGGACTTCCTAGGGGTCATAATATGCTTTATCATGCATTAGGATGCTTAAGAAGTCCCCATCACCCTTTTTGACACATTGGAATGCTCAAGTGTGTCTTAAGGGGGCCTACAACCCCTTAAGACACACTTGAATGTTCCAATGTGTCAAAAGGGATCATGGAGACTCCCTAGGGGTCCCAATATGCCTTATCATGTGTTAGGACCCGTAGGGAGTCCCCATGACCCTTTTGACACATTGAAACACTCAAGTGTGTCTTAAGGGGTCCTAAGACTCCTTAAGACACACTTGAGTGTTCCAATGTGTCAAAAGGGTCATGGGGACTCGCTAGGGGTCCTAGTACACCTTATCATGTCTTAGAATGCCTAGGGAGTCCCAATGACTGCTTTTGACACATTGGAACACTCAAGTGTGTTCGAAGGGGTCCTAGGATGCCTTAAGACACACTTGAGCATTTCAATGTGTTAAAAAAGGTCATGGGGACTCCCTAGGGGTCCTAATACACCTTATCATGCGTTAGGACCCCCAGGAAGTCCCCATGATCCCTTTTGACACATTGGAATGCTCAAGTGTGTCTTAAGGGGTCCTACGACCCCGTAAGACACACTTGAGCATTCCAATGTGTCAAAAGGTGTCAAGGGGACTCCCTAGGGGTCATAGTATGCCTTATCATGCGTTAGGACCCCTAGGGTGTCCCCATGACCCTTTTTGACACATTGGAATGCTCAAGTGTGTCTTAATGGGTCCTAAGACCCATTAAGACACACTTGATTCTTCCAATGTGTTAGAAGGTTCATGGGGACTCCCTAAGTGTGCTAATATTTCTTATCACACGTTAGGACCCCTAAAGAGTCTTAATGACACCTTTTCACACATTGGAATGCTCAAGTGAGTCTTAATGGGTCCTAGGACCCCTTCGAACACACTTGAGATTTCCAATGTGTGAAAAGGGGTCATGGGGACTCCCAAAAGGTCCTAGTACACCTTATCACATGTGAGGACCCCTAGGGAGTCCCAATGACCCCTTTTGACACATTGGAATGCTCAAGTGTGTCCTAAGGGTCCTACGACCCCTTTGGACACACTTGAGCATTCCAATGTGTCAAAAGGGATCATGTGGACTCCTTAGGGGTCCTAGTACACCTTCTCGCATGTTAGGAATGCTAGGGAGTCTGCATGACCCTTTCTGACACATTTGAATGCTCAAATGTGTCTTAACGGGTCTTAAGACCTCTTAAGACACACTTGAGCATTCCAATCTGTTAAAAGGGGTCATGGGGACTCACTAGGGGTCCTAGTATGTCTTATCACATGTTAGGACCCCTAGGGAGTCCCAATGACCCCTTTTGACATATTGGAATGCTCAAGTGTTTCTTAAGGGGTCGTAGGACCCTTTCGGACACACTTTAGTCTTTCAATATGTCAAAAGGGTTGATGAGGACTCCCTAGGGGTCCTAATATACCTTATCACGTGTTAGGACCCTTAGGGAGTCCCCATGACCCCTTTTGACACTTTGAACTGCTCAGGTGTGTCTTAAGGGGTCCTAGGACCCCTTAAGACACACTTGAGCATTTCAATGTGTCAAAAGGGGTCATGGGGACTCTATAGGGGTGCTAGTATGCCTTATCACGCGTTAGGACCCCTAGAAAGTCCCCATGACCCCTTTTTGACACATTGGAATGCTCTAGTGTGTCTTAAGTTGTCATGGGGACTTCTGAGGTGTCTTAGTATGCCTTATCATGCGTTAGTACCCTTAGGAATTGCCCACGACCCTTTTTGACACAATAAAACTTTGAAGTTTGTCCTAAGAATTCATTGACCCCTTGGGACACATTTGACTATTGAAATATGTCAAAAGGGGTCATCAGGACTTCCTAGGGGTCCTAACGTGTGATAAGACATACTAGGACCCCTAGGAATTGCTCATGATCGCTTTCGACACATTAGAGCACTCAAGTGTGTCTTAAGGTGTCATATGACCCCTTGGAACACACTTGAGTGTTGAAATATGTCAAAAGGGGTCATGGGGACTTCCTAGGGGTCCTAGTATGCCTTATCACGTGTTAGGACCCCTAGGAAATCCCCATGAGCCCTTTTGACACATTAGAAGTCTCAAGTGTGTCATAAGGGGTCATACAACTCCTTGGGACATATTTGAGTTTTGAAATGTGTCAAACGGAGTCATCGGAACTTCCTAGGGGTCCTAATGCGTGATATGGCATACTAGGACCCGTAGGAAGTTTTGCTGACCCCTTTTGACACATGAGAACACTCAAGTGTGTTCTAAGGGGTCATACGACCCCTTGGGACAAACTTAAGTGTTGAAATATGTCAAAAGGGGTCATGAGGACTTCCTAGGGGTCCTAACATGTGATAAGGTGTACTAGGACCCCTATGAAGTCCCCATGACCCCTTTTGATACATTTTAACACTAAAGTGTGTCCCAAGGGGTCATACGACCCCTTGGGAGACAATTGAGTGCTCCAGTGTGTTGTCAGGGGTTGCACCAGGACCTAAGGGGTCCTAGTACACTTTCTCAAGCTTTAGGACCCTTAGGAACCCTCTATGACCCCTTTGGAAACCTTTTGGATGCCTTATATTAGTGTAGTTAACTTATGTATTAATATGTCATATATATATGTGTGTGTGTGTGTGTGTGTGTGTGTGTGTGTGTGTGTGTATTATTTATAAAATATTGTTGTATATATAATAAAATCAAGTGTATATATATATATATATATATATATATATATATATATATATATATATATATATATATATATATATATATATATATATTATAATATAAAATAAATATTACATATAATTTAAATATGAAGATATCATGTGATATATTGTAAAATACATATTAATATATAATACATATAAAATAATATATAATATATATTATGTAATATTTAATATATATAATATATAATCTAATATATAATTTTTGATATATAATATATTGAACTATGGAGAAATTGGTGGGAGAAAGGGTTTAGAAATAAATTAAGAGGGAGAAAGGGGAGGGAAAATTTAAAATTCAAAATTCTGCTAGAAAAAATCGGGTACCCGATTTGGCTCGGTATTGCTTTGTGCACCAAACCTCCCTAGTCAACTCTTGAAATGCCACAAAAATGTGTTTTTCCCCTGTTTCTTTGAGTTCCAGACTTCGACCATGTAGTTGACAAATTTTTTTTTACCCAAATTTGATGAAATGAAAAGGGTATTTTAAAGAGATTATCAGCTTTCTATCGATATAATTGCTGTCAAATTTTGAATTCGGTAAGTAATTATTAGTTATTTTCTAATTGAGTTACCTCTAAAGTGCTGATTTATATACTGATTGAAAAATGGCTATAACTTTCAAACGGTATAACATTTTTGAAATCCAAAAAATGCGTCACATTCTATGCTTTGCCTACTATAAGGAAAAATAAATAAAAATTAAATTTTGGAAAGTTTTGAATGAGTTAAGGTGGTCAGACACGGGAGTTTTTTTTATTCTGAAAACGTTGTAGCAGAAAATTCATAATTAATTATTTTTTTGGAATAAAATTACAAAAAAATATGTGTCACATCTGGGAATGAGTCTACTACTTATATATAAAATCTTATAAAAAAATATTATCATTTGATCATGATTAAGTTGGTCAGACATACACCTACTTCTTCTTTTTTTCCTGAAATTTTTGTACTGCTGTATTGAAATCTATACTTTTCACCAATTATATTAATTTTTTTTTAGAAAAGTCCTAGTATTTTAGAAACTACATTCAATTTCCTACAGATTCTATTCTTACAACTTTTTGGTATTTAAATTTTCACATCAAGTTGACGAACCCTGATTTGTTGATTTTTCATTGCCACTTAAGGGCATAGTTTGGCCCCTCATGATCTTGCACATACCCTTATTGATGATGAATGTGAGGGGGGAGTTTCTCACAACCTAAAGACACTTGAATTTCTTCCTTTGTATTAACTTTATAGAAGATATGTGCACCGACATTGTATTCTGATATTTTCTTTTCATTTCGTGTGTTGTACTAGACTAAGTTAACAGGGTTCGCTCTGGACCCCTCCGAACTGGCCCGGGTGCGAACTTGGTGCCCATTTTTGAACTAAGGATGAACCTCTGACAAGATCTTCTCAATATTCATTGATGATTCACATAGACTCTAGAAGTTGTGTCAGCTCCTAATGAGATTCTCAAAACCTAACAAAGCTCCAGCAAAGTTCAAAAAGTTGCACAAAGGTCTAACTAAGGAAGAAAAAAAAGTTGGCCAAGTGTTCAAACTTCAATGTACAAGGAATGAAGAAAGAAATGAAGAAAGTTACAAAGTTCGCAAGATCGTGAACAATGCAAAAATGTGACATGCTTTGATTGATCAAAAAAGGTATAGTAGAAGGAGCAAATTTAAGGCCCAATCCCTAAATTTGCAAACTTTGCAAAAGTGCAACATATAGAAAAGAATGAAGCAAATCAAGAAGACAAGAAGGAAGCAAGGTGATGCAGGAGCATCCTGGGTGTAAGAGCAATCTTGCATCACCTAAAAATATTTTTGGTTTCTTTTCAATAAGGGATATCTTGTGCATAGCTGCTATTTATGGAAACTTACTATTTTTAGTAAGTTGGTCATATGATCTCAGAATGTTCTGATTTCATAGTTGGAGGTTCATCTCAGTTATTTCAGCCTACCAGTTGAGTTTCATTGCCACATCATTAGTATTAGTGAAGTTATTGAGGTTTTTGGGTATGAAATATTTCAAGTCAAATTTGAAGGTCTTAGAGGCTCCGGATCGCGATCGACCCCTAGCTGATTGGCACTAGCGCATGTCAAGCATTATAGATCTTGTATGGTGTTTCCGAAAAGTGGCTACAATAGAAAAATGGAGCTATGATTAAAATGTTATGGCCTTTGGAAGTTGGGTTATCTAAAATCATATTTTGTATTTCTTTTGAGCTGACCCTATTGTAATAATTGTGAAAAATAAATAATTCTATGTTTAGTCAGCCTAAAGGGCTAAATTTCTAGAACTTTCTTGGGCAGTGGAAATTGCCTATATAAGAAAGGTCTGTAGTGTTGTCTTAGGTAGTTCGGGGCAGTTCTAGGTAGTAGATCTGGGTATTGATTCAAGACTTTGTCCTACAAAATATTGTAAGGGAATGCCCATGTGGCTTTGCATATTGTAATTATGAAAGTTTGTAATTCCACATTTGTGGAGATAATAAGAAGCCCATTTTTTGTTCTTGCATATTGTTGTTGTTTCTCTATTTCTATTATGTGTTTGTGGTATTAAGGGGAGTACCCTTCATCAAGTGGTATCAGAGCAGGAGTTCCTAAGTGTGTAAACAGATCGCCGATTGTGAGGCAGTTTGCACCAGGACCATGGGTTAGGGTTTCTGTGTAAATAGATCGCCGATTGTGAGGCAGTTTGCACCAGAACCATGGTTAGGGTTTCAATGATAAGCGTGAAAATGCCTCCACGAAGGGAACGTGGCGGAAGAGCTAGTGTTGTAACACTTGAGGTTAGAGCACTCTAGAGACAAGTGTGAGCATTGCAAGAAGAGATTCGTAGAGGAATAAATCTTAATGTCAGAGATGAAAGTGAGGATAAAGCCAAGGGAGAAGGAAATTCTGATCAAGAACAAGGCGAAATTTTGAATCTGGAAGAAGAAAGACTTTTTCGAGCTATTTCCAAGATCGGAAAAATACCTAAGATTAAGGTTCCTGCATTTTCAGGAAATCTTAACCCAAAAGAATTGATCAATTGGATCAATGAATGTGAACAATATTTTGAGTATGAAGATATTGAGGATCTTGATAGGGTCAAATTCGTGAAGGCCAGACTAAAGGGTCATCCAAAGATCTAGTGGCAAGAGATTCAATTGGAGAGAAATAGAAGAGGAAATGATAAAATCACAAGATGGGATCGAATGGTGGACAAATTAAAGAGGTAGTTCGTTCCTGTTGATTATGAGCTTGACCTAATGAAGAAAATGCAAAGTTTGAAGCAAGCAAGAAGATTTGTTCAGGAGTATACGGAGGAGTTCTATTGAAAACTCATCAGAATAGGTCATGCAGAAGCTGATAAAGAAAAAGTTTCCTGTTACCTCAATGGGTTGAGGCCAAGCATTCAGGAGGAGCTAAATCTGGTTTGAGTGAATAGTATTGAAGAGGCATACTAATTTTCCCTAAAAGTAGAGGAAAAGTTGAACAAGAAGTTCGAGAGAAGACAAAATGGAAGAGGTCGTGATGGAAGATCTGGTGGACGGTCATATGGAGATCGAAATGAAGATTCGAAAAAGTAGGATGAGGCTAGTAACAATCAGAATCAGAGAGGAGATAATTTCAATCATTTCCATGATCAGAATAATAGAGATCAGAGAGGAAGAGGAAGAGGACAAGGTTTAGGAAGAGGAGGCTTACGTGGAACATGTTTTCACTATGGGGAAGAAGGTCATAGAGAATTTGAATGTCCTCAACGCCAAGGAAGGACATATAGGAGGAATGAAGGCCAGGCCAGAGTTGCACATGTAGATGAAGATGCCAAATCATCACATTTTGAAGATGCTGAAAGGGGAGAAACATTGATTAATAGAAGAGTTATGCTAAGTGGTGAGAATGAACCTGAGCAAAGGAGAAGCATGTTTCGCACCAGGTGCACGTGTGAAGGTAAGTGTTGTGATGTGATTATTGATAGTGGCAGTACTAATAATTTGGTGTCAGAAGAGATGGTGACAAAGTTGAAGCTCAAGAGGCAGAAACATCCACATCCATATCGGGTTGCCTGGGTGCAGGATGACCACAAGGTCATGGTCAGTGAACAGTGCCTAGTAAAGTTCAAGATTGGTGGGTACCATGATGAGGTACTATGTGATATCGTATCTATGGATGCATGTCAGATGTTGTTGGGTAGGTTGTGGCAGTTTGAAAAATGTGTTGTACATGATGGTCGTGCAAATACCTATTCCCTGATAAAGGATGGAGTGCGACATAAGCTAAAGCCATTGAAGGAAATAGAAGAAAAGGTATATGGTAATGCAAGAATAACTTTTGTTGATAGAGGAAATTTCTTAGATGGTATGCAGCATGAGCATATGTGTTTCACCTTAATTCCAAAGGCTGGGAAAGAGGAAGTAGAAGATCAACCTGTAGAAGTTGCAGAATTATTGAATGAGTTTCAGGATATTGTATCTGATAATGTGCCTGATGGATTACCACCAGTAAGAAAGATCAGTGATCAGATGGACTTGATTCTAGGAGCCAATTTTTGAAATAAGGCAGCACACAAAATTACACTAGTAGAAAGTGAAGAGTTGAAGACAGATTTGAAGTTTAGTTCCTCACATCATCCACAGATTGTATATGGAAGTAGTCCCAGAAATGCATCTGAGTTGAGAAAGATAGATAAAGGAGAAATAAGTAGTGCTGAAGCTAGGGATTTAGCAGAACATTTGAAGAACATCCATGAGGAGGTGAGGAAGTACATTACCAAGATGAATGTGTAGTATAAGGCTAAAGTAGAGGAGAAAAGGAGGCATAAGGAATTTCAGTTTGGAGATGAAGTCATGGTTCATTTGGGGAAGGAGCGATTTCTAGTTGGTACATATAACAAGCTGAAAATGAAGAAGTTTGGGCCATGTAAGATACTGAAGAAGCATGATTCATGAAATACATATGAGGTCAAGTTGCCTACTGAACTGAATATTTCACCAGTATTTAATGTTTCAGATTCAACAGATTATCATGAAGGAGGTGTTGAAGATGAGGTTACATCAGCACAGTGGAGTATTCGAGCAACCAGTTCAAATATCAAGGAGATTGAAGACACACTAGATAGTCATGTTGGAAGAAGCACAAGGAATATGACATATGAAGAGTATTTGGTCAAATGGAAAGGAGGACCTATTGAAGATTCATCATGGCTAACAAAGGAGGAGGTTAATCGTCTTGGTTTTCCTCTACACACCTGATTCATGACAGGGTCACTTCTCAAATTACCCCAGGTGTCTAATGCAGGAGCATCCTGGGTGTAAGAGCAATCTTGCATCACCCAAAAATATTTTTGGTTTCTTTTCAACAAGGGCTATCTTGTGCAGAGCTGCTATTTATGGAAACTTACTATTTTTAGTAAGCTGGTCATATGATCTCAGAATGTTCTGATTTCATAGTTGGAGGTTCATCTTAGTTATTCTAGCCTACCAGTTGAGTTTCATTGCCACATCATCAATATTGGTGAAGTTATTGAGGTTTTTGGGTACGAAATCTTTGAAGTCAAATTTGAAGGTCTTAGAGGCTCTGGATCGTGATCGACCTCTAGTTGACTAGCGCTAGTGCATGTCAGACATTGTAGATCTCGTCATGGTGTTTTCAAAAAGTGATTACAATAGAAAAACAGAGCTACGGTTAAAAATTTATGGCCTCCGGAAGTTGGGTTACCTAAAATCATATTTTGTATTTCTTTTGAGCCGACCCTATTGTAATAATTGTGAAAAATAAATAATTCTATGTTTAGTCGACCTAAAGGGCTAAATTTCTGGAACCTTCTCGGGCAGTGAAAATTGCCTATATAAGAAAGGTCTATAGTGTTGTCTTAGGTAGTTCGGGGCAATTCTGGGTAGTAGATCTGGGTATTGATTCGAGGCTTTGTCCTACAGAATATTGTAAGGGAATGCCCATGTGGCTTTACATATTGTAATTCTGAAAGTTTGTAATTCCACATTTGTAGAGATAATAAGAAGCCCATTTTTTGTTCTTGCATATTGTTGTTGTTTCTCTATTTCTGTTATGTGTTTTTGGTACTAAGGGGAGCACCCTTCATCACAAGGTTTGTGATATCACAAAGTTTGCAAATTCATGAATTTGTGAGAACACAAAATAATATTGTAAGATCTTCATTTTTCCAAATATGAAATGAGATGAAGAGAATGATAAAGGAGTAAAGAGAAAAGGGAGAAAAGTTGCCACATGCCAAATGTCTTGGTTCACCAAAAATGCAAAACTATGCCAAAGTCCCCAATTTGCCAAAATTTCCACTAAGATCCTCATATATTGTGCAATGGGGTGAGAATTTTTGCAGATGCAAATGGGCAAGAAAGTTAAAGAAAATAAGGAAAAAGAACTTTCAATAAAAACTACCTCTAGTTGTAGGAGCGACATGCATGAAAGCAAGGTATTTAGAAAATTGTTTCTGGAATTACAAGAGTAAAATGTACTTGGCGAATAGTTTTCAATTGCAGTGTAGAAGCTTAAAGATCTTGTGGCATATTCATTTATGCACTCATTCGGTTATAGATCAAGGGTTTCTATTGATGCCAATTGTCACACTCAAATTTAATCTATGTTTCTTCATTTGTTGTAAGTATGAATCCCTAAGAATTGTAATAGGTTGTATGTGAGTCTTGGGTAACACATTAGGTTGCCACTACATACTCCATACCAATCTTGGTCTGCATGTAGTTAATAACAAGGACTTACATGCAAGGATCCAAGTAATACCTCTGGAAAATGAGAAAAAGTTAAAGTTTGATTCTACTATCATTTTCAGCAATTGAGACATTTCTTGTTCTTATTGTGCTATTCTACATCCAATTTCATTTGTATGATTCATGAAACCTTGGCATAGTTTTGTAGGTGCACATTTGCTGCACTTGTGATTGTGATTGGTTAGTTTGTCATTCACAAAATGCAATAAAACTTCCTATTATCTATTATTTATGAAAGGAAATCTTTCAAATCTAGTATATAGGCTATGCTGGCCTATGATTTAAATTTTTTTATTTTATAACTCTAAACTCTCTAATTTTGTCTTAATAGATTTCTAGTTCATCTACATTTGAGAGGAATGCATATACTTCATCCGCTCAATAAAACACAATCAACTACAATAAAAAAGGAGAGGACTTAGTGTATATTCATTCCAACATGGGTTTCCTTTCATACATATAAAAGTAGCTAGAAGGAAGGGGGCACAGAGAACTTAGATATCAAGCCAGAGCGGACTAACTTGGATGCTTCTACTTCCCCCTTGCTACACTTGATATTGAAGACAAGCCAACTAACAAGCATACGAGTGCCTATGTCAGTGCTAATGCTGGTTCCAAATCTTGAAGTTTGTCTATATACCAAGACCTAAATCATTTAATATGGATGATGATGATATTTTTGAAGACCTGTATGACATTGATGCTTGATCAATGACAGCTAATTGTTGACACTTGACATTATTGTTTTTAATTTTAATACATATCATGACATTCAAGTTTGACAAATAAACAATGTAACTTTTGATTTTTATGATATGATGTTATGTGGCATTCTAGCTTAATTACTGTTGCACATATGTATATATTTATGATTTTTATTTTTCATTGTACGGATGAAACCCAACACCCAAAAAAATTGACTAGTCCGCCAAACCCTAATCCAAACTTAAACCAGTAACAGGACCAATAATTTAGATAATCTACTATCCTCAGATTTTAGATGATATGCAAATGTTGTCCCATTCTCTATCACATAAACTATAACGTGAAATAATTAGAGCAAAGATTGGCTCAATCAAGCAGGAAAATAAGTCTCTTATTAGAACTCGGTAAAAAGAGCAAGGATAAAGGAGGGCTGAAATTGCAGTCAACCCTTTCTAGGATCATTTCTCAAGTTCATTCCATTCAATGGACAAAATATTTCTGTTGACATTTCTATTGACACTAGCCATTTCCAACTTGCATCAGTTATTGATGTTTTCAATACATTTTGAAGATATTTATGCTTCTGAGACATTTCAGAAACACTGAAGACAGAAAAGAGTGAACCCTAAGGCGTTTTTGTTAGCTTAAGAGATAAGTAATGTAATACAGGGAATTTAACAGAGCTTAAGTGTTCTTAGAGCGAAAAACTTCAAGATCCTAGCAAAGGAACACCAAGATTAGTGCAAATTTCATGCTGTTAAAATTCAATCATTATTATGGAATGTCACGTTTAAAAATATCTACTAACCTGTAAAAGTGTCTCCATTTTGTTTTCATCTCCAGAAAGCTTTATGAAATCATTGTGTGTAGATGCAATCTTTTTGTGTAAAGTTGATGTGTGTATATGCACTGTCCCTTCAAATTCTTCATCAAGTAGCTTTTGGACAGCCTGTAAATAACTTATAACAGTCAATAGTTTCACACCCAAAGGGCCAAATGTTACAAGGAGCAAAATGCAAAAAAGAAATAATTCAAAACCAACATGAAGAAAATTCCAGCAGCCACTAATTTAATCATATCAATGATAACCATGCCACATGTTGACAGAACACACTATGCGTGATCAAGAATGGTAGCAAAGAACAACAATTAGTAATAAATATTGTAAACAAAAATTTGTGTTGTGAATGGTTGTCAAAAAATGTAGCTCACTGGTGATTTCATCTTTCACAAACTAAACAGGTTACAACATATCACCGAAAAGAAACATACTCAAGCATTTGATACTTGATTTTGAGTCATTAACAAAAACTCATAACGAACTATTCCATCTAAAACAAGTACAGCCATCTCAAATATTTCCTCTAATGTCACTTATGTTTGATAGTATCTTAAAATAGCTAAATGCAGACGTTCCTAAAACTGCAAAAGTACTCACAAGAGCTATAAATAGAATAATTAACATATCTTCTCCAGTCCACAGTAAATTTCATAAAATTGTGAAGATAATTAGAGTGTCCACCAAAAAGTTGTTAGTTCATAAGAAAAGTTAAATATGGAACTTCCTAATTTTATTTCAGTCTGGCTGTGGTGAATTGCAGTCCTAGGCATTATAAATATCTAGGTCACAAACTTAAAAATAAAAAATACATAGACCAGCCTATTGTTTTCCGTTTCAAATATTCCACTCAAAGAAACAACAGATTACGTGTGAAAAGCATTAAAATGACTTCTTTTTATTAATAAAACAAAGAGAATACTGAGAAGCAGCAAACACTAATAGATTGCAAGATGGCAACCATAAAAGACTCAGAGAAGTATTAGAAAAATCATTGCAAAGACTCCATAGTAAGCATGAGAAAAATAGAGATGTGCATCAAGTGTCCCATGAAATCCTGAATGCTTTTATATCATTTTTACCAAGAAACATAATTAATTATATTTTGGTTTGTAGTTGCAGTTGGTAGCATAAACACCAGTGAATTTTATAGAGTTATTTTTAAAAAAAATAATATTTTTGAGCTTGATGGGCGTGTAATATAAGGAATCCTCTGGCCCTGTCTCATCCAGTCAGCCCAACCCATCAAACATAACAACATAATGAACTTTCAACAAAAAAGGCAGCAAAAATTAACAATTTTCCATTCTCACTCTTGTAAAAGATGTGTAGCCACGTACACCTAGAGTGGGTTACATCCTTGGGTATTTCTGGCAATTTTCTTGTAGTAGTTTGAGAAAGCAAAGCACCAGAAAGCTTAGAAGCAGATCATTTGCAATTGAAGCTACAATCTTTTGGTGGGACATTGCTTCACCACTATTTTCTAAACAGTGATTTGGTTTATCATAATAGCTCTTGCAAGGAAAAAAACTGCATGAAAGTAAGACTATATTTTTTAAACAATGTACAGGGGACTTCAGGCAATCCAAGACTGCAAGTCTAAACTTTTGACTAGAGTACTAAACATCACAAAGGAAGACATTTTCTCTACCGCTAGATATATCTATGCCTTGAAAATAATATACTGACCCATAATACAGGAAACCATTTGCCTCCACCACTAGATACTATGCCTTGAAAAATAATAATATCATTCATCAATAACAATGTTTACTTCAAACTTCAAAGAAGAGTGCCCTTCCTAGGCTTGAATGAATGTTTTTAAAATATACTTTTATATTTCTAGTTTTGTTATTGTAAATTGGTGCCAGTGATCAAAAGATTACTAACACCAGTTAACCCATATCACCAGGCTACCAAAGCTGAACTATTTTTATCAGAATATGTCACTACCAGATATTCTTTGAGATTCTACATCTACAACATTCAAGTGAAGGAGCCAACCCACAAGCAGCTGAACCACCACATAGAAGGCCACACATAATGAAACTATAGAAGATAAAGACTTAGATTAATTTCTTGAACATTTGCATCTCTACATAGAAATGCACTTCTCGTTACATGCACATGCCTGTTGTTTTTATATGAATTATTTGAAAAATGTTTGCTCCATTTAGGCACATGGCTAATCATGGGCTCCTTAAAATTTAGACAAAAAATTCATTCTTCCTTGATAAGTGCATGTTTTATGTTGTATACTCTTTTCTTTCTTCCTTGCATACTCTCTCTCTCATTCGGCTGTGAATTTCAATACTAGATGCAAGAGTGTAGTATCAAATATCGTAATGGCTATAATAGTCACGGTGACTCTTTTGCTTCTAGTCCTCCTTGAAGTAGTCCTCAACTTAATGTTTTCCATATACTAACCGTATCTTTCTTTGGGATTGCAGTGAACTAGTCCCCAACTTAAAGTTTTCCATATACTAACTGTATCTTTCTTTGGGATTGCACTAAAAATCACATCTTTGATATTTTCTTTCGTTACATGTTGTCCTTGAGGTTTTGTATGCTTTAAACTCTGTTAGAAAATATTTCATTTTCCTTCTCTCAGTCCAAACTATCTTCCAATTTTGCTAGTCTCATAGAAGGTGGTTGTCAGTCAATTCCTACAGCTCCTAATTATCACTGCTAGACACCATTATCTTTCACCTTTGTTCTTGTGTTGTCTTTCTGTTCTTTCCACCATTTATCCTTCACATTTTTCTTGTGTAGCTACACTCTTTCCAATCCTTCACATCAAAAAACACCAAAGAAGATGATCTCTCATTATTTTCCACAACTAAATCCAAATTCTAATTAGTGTTTTTGTTTGTCCTCTCCTCTTGGCATTTATCTTCTCTTGCACTTTCTTCATACCCCAACACTAGGACTTCTTTTTCATTACTCCTTTTTCATTAGCATCCACCCACACATTCTGATATAGCACAATTGTTCCAATTGCATTATTAGTAATTTAATGAATATTTGTTATTTTTCCATGTACATTAATTGTTGTACTGTAATGCATAAGACTCATAAATAATATTTTCTTATTTTTGAAAGAATGAATGGTCTTGTCTAAGTGACAGGGGTATAGTTTTTGACCCAATTTGTTGCTAATAACTCCAAAATATGATTCAATTAAGAATATCATCAGATGAAGAGATGTATTCGAACATGAATTATTAGAATACATAGGTTGTTGAACAATTTTTAATGACATACTTATTAGAAAACTCTTCTATAAAATAGGATTTTGGCTCACAAGTCATAACCTCAACTTGCTCACATTCTCCCTAGTTTTCTAAGCATCCATTGATAAATTAGGCAACTCTCTTGATTACCAGGTGTGGCTTTTGACAGTATCTAATGTTGAGTTCTCTGAATACACCATTAGACAATCTAGACCTTGGAATTTCAACTGTCATGCTAGATATTGCTTGCATACACTTTCTCTGTATCCCCCACCTTAGGCAGGGACTCCAGCTACGTGCAAACCCTGTCTTATCATTGCAATTCAGTGCTACATCAAAATCATGGGTTTTTTCTTTGCGGGTATTATTAAGGATGAAAATATAGAGTTTTTTTGGAGGGCATTAATAAGGATCAAGATTTAGGGTTTTTCAAATTTTCTTTTTGTGGGTATCAGTAAGGATCAAAATTTGGGTTTTTTCTTTTTACGGATATTAATAGGGATCAAAAGATAGGGTTTTTCTTGTAGTGGGTATTAATAATAATCAAAACTTGGGGTTTTTATTGGTTGTGGGTATTAATAAGGATCTATAACATATCTTGTTTTGGCTTAAGCAGGAAGTTCCCAAAAGCCAAAGAGTAGACGCAGCCAACAACCTTGTTTATGAAGCCAATGTGAGGCTAAGAGATCTAGTGTATAGATGCATGTGAGCTATTTCCCAAATTCAACAGCAAGCACAGAACCTCCATGCAGAGCTGAATGCAGTGAGAGTAGACGTTATGAGATATAGATACAGATCAGAACAGGTAGCAGCAGCAGCTACCATGCAACAGTAACAGCAACAAAAACCTCACTCACCACATTCTTCATTGCTTCCATTTCCTGCAAATTCATCTCTTTATTCCCCAGGTAGTGCATTGACAAACTAAAACACATCTCTTTGAGACATTTCGTCAAATAGTTCACATGCCTTGTCTATGCTTCCACATTTTGTATCCATGACATACCTTAATGCAAATTAAGTTGATAGGTCATTATTGAGCAGAGTCACATCATAAATTCATGGAAGGTAGTACTTGAAAACATTATTTTGGAACACTGATGCATCACAATTTATTTATTGTGTTTGCTCTGCTTAAATAGCAACAACCTCTCTCACATTACATAGGGAAATTACAAAGCTAATTTGAAAGCATTGTGTAATTTGGCTTTATCGCTACCAATTAGATTTGTTTGATATTTCCCAAAGCATTTTCAACAAGTCCATTAGGTGTATATCCTGCAACATTATAGTCCAAGTGAACACCTCTCTTTCAAGCATGCTGTCAAACAGCTCACATGCCCTGTCTATGCTTCCACATTTTGTATCCCTTTCATACCATAATGCAAATTAAGTTGACAGGTCATGCTTGAGTAGAGTCGTGGCATAGATTCATGGAAGGTAGTACTTGAAAACATTATCTGGGAACACTGATGCATCATAGTTTATTTATTATGTCCACTATGCTTAAATAACTGTAATCTCTCTCACATTACGCACGGAGATTACAAAGCTAATTTGAAAGTGTTGAAGGCATTGTAGAAACCTTAAAACATAACTAAGAAAACCAAATCTAAAGAACACCATAACACAAGCAAGCTTGCAAGTCTATCTAAGCACAGATCCACAAAGGACTCTGTGCACTCACTATAATCTAGGGCTTCGAATGTCAAGGAACTACTGTAACGCCCTGTCAGGGAACCCAAAAGAAAAGCACTAAAAATTAAATTAAGTTATGCAACATTTTTTTTTTTTTTGTTTATTAAAGTTTACAAACACATTGAACATAGAACACAATGATATACAAACATAAGTTTAGAATAAAACATATCATTACATTATCGTTCTCAAGGGTCCCTGACGTCGAATTACGTCATCTAACTAACACTACGCTAACATGATAAATGCTTAAGAATTCTTAAGTACAAAGTAAAATTAAATACATCTCTTAATCAATATTTCATTACAACTCATGATCACCTACATCCGCTACACATGTCGTAGGGTATGCGGTGGAATTTAATACAATCACAAATATCCAAATACATCATGGATCCACATAGGGATCATTACAAATCAAGTGAAAACCTCCTAGAAGTACAACATAATAACTTTTAACATCTGGGTACATAAATCTGCAAGAAGAGATAGACTGATCCAAGTGTACAACCAAGTGACGAAGGGTAGTCCACAACTGTCTCAATGGAGAAGTACACTACCACCCGACCATGTGGAACCCAGAGGTCCACCCCACCGTGCGAGGGAGATAACACCAGGCCCACACACACACTAAGGACCAATCTCCAAACCACATCTAGGAGAATATATCTAATACAAGAGGGTATACGGGTTACCAGATGCACTGACATACGTAGGATATCTACGGTGTGAGTAGGAAGGTGTCATCACGTAGATCCACCCTCGAGTTTAGTCCTGAAGGTTCCTCACTGAACCGACGGCACTCAAGTGATCATACGTGGCATCGATATCTCTCATGAAGACAAGTATATCGATGATGCATCTAGCATCTTCCCGCATCCATCCTTAGTCTTAACTAGCACTCAAGGCATGGGCGAGGTATTTCAAATTATCTTTTTTTTAATGTTATCCTGACCAAATCAATTTTTATAATGTTATCACTGGAATTAAGAAACTTGTCAATGGATGATCCGTTAGCCACTTGCGGGCCTCGGCGATCCATTGCAAGCCACCTTCTACACCACATCTAGATAACCTACCTTAGTTCCACAATAATACCCATCCTGGTTTGTGGCCACTTATGACACATTAAATTCCCATAACCAAATAAACAATTAAAGCAAATCTCATTTCAAAACATAAATTCACTTGGCCACTAAATCAAGTTTTAACCCACCAGGAGGAAATAATAACAGGGATCGGTTTGACCATCCCATCAAGGTCTCACATTGACCCTAATCCAAAATAAGCAAATGAAGACAGAATCCACATTGCACCATGAATAAAATCAACAAACAGATAACTGATAAACACCACAAGGTACCCGACCTCTGGATTTAACCCCCTATTCGGTTATCTAATCCCGTATATAAATCACTATAACAACAGTATACTTCCATGCACAAACAGTATATGTAAAGAGAACATCTTGCACAAGTAATTAACATGTCGTAAAATAAATCAAGACATAATGATCATAATAACAAGTAATTATTTGCTCACACTAGTTAATTACACTAATCAGAATGTCCACGTCTATAGATTAATAACCACATTGTTATCATTCACTAATGCCTAAAATGGTTTGATATAATGTCTTCGTTAACTTATAAAAGATGTCAATGTAACATATCGATAATGAAAGTAATGACTAAAGTTAAAGGATTCTAAGGTGATTATAATTTACTCAGTAATTAATCCTAATATTAATTATACAATAGCTCATGAAGTATTAATTCTAACTAAATCCTTTTAGTTAAATTAAATGGTAAACATAATATATTCTCTAATAATAACAAAATGTCTAATATTACACAATTATAAACAAATTCAAAAAGTGCATTTCCCCAATAGATAACAAATTCAAATAATAAATTAATTAAACATTTTATTTATTAACTTATTCAAAACATCAAAGCTAGCCAAGTCTACTATCCCCTAGGTTCCTAATCCACTTTACACCTCATCCCCTTAGTGAATAAGATAAACTATATAAAATAAGGCAAAAGGATGCAAAACCCAAGGTGGGCGTCCATTTTCAAAGGGGGTCAAAACATGGCAATAAATTCATAATCATGGCCAAGGAAAACCCACGCCACCTTTGCAAGGGCTGCTCATATATTAAATAAGATATGGGACTTTGGTTTACCCAAGACAAAGGAGAAAAGACAAGTGTCCTCCTTCCCAAAGAAAATCTGCAAGTTAGGTGTGCGCTAAACAAGGTGGGGAGACAAATTTAAGGGAAAAGGAAGATGTCAGACATCAATCCCAAGCAAGGTACGCATGGGAGGTGGAGAAAAAGGTCAAACTAATATATTAAGTGTTGGCAGGACATTTAATGAAGGAATAGCTCTTTTTAAAACTTTTTATTGTTTAAGTTTTAACCTCATGCCAAAAGCCAACGTGGGGAGATGGATTTGGCAAGGATTTTTAAATACAACACTTTTCAAAGACTCCAAACACCTGCACCAAATATCCTTGTGGGGCCCTCAACAAGTGGGAGATGACATAAGAGCCCTAAAAGCAAGTTTAAAATAATATTAAGAGAGAAATATAAAAATTAAAAGATATTTTAGGGAATCAAAGAGAGAATATTCTCTGTGTAAACTTGGGAAAAATAAGAGTCTCATATATTTTCCAGAATGCATGTTTACTCCCAGTTTTAAGTTTTTTTTTGTTGTGCTTGTTTCCTCTTTTCTCATAAGGACTTAGTAAATTTGACATCTATATAATGAAGTAGGGTTTCCCTAATTGTTTCCAAAACAATATATATTGAATTCTAGATTTCAAAATGATAATTATATTGATCAATTAAATGGATAAATGGCAAATATATGGTTCTAAAAACAGTGGTTTTCATAGAGATTGTGAAGCATCAACTCTCTTGTTTTTCAATATAGTTTCAGTGGTTTTCATCTAATGTTGAATTAAGAAGGTTTACAAATTGAAACAATGAAATCTCACAATATAAAATGTAATTCTGATTATCTCTTTTCCTCAATCCAAATTTAGAGAAAGTAGATATACTTTCATATTAATGGAAATCTGAAACTAACATGACAACATACTATGGGAAATTGAAACCTACCTGATTCTCAAAGCAGGTTGATGAACTCAACTGTGATTCCAATTGTGCTCCACAAAATCAATCCTCCTCTTCTTCTTCTCCAAGCTTTTCTCTAAACTTTCATCTTCATAACCAGTTTTTCTCCTCTAAATTTAGCATGAAAATAACATAATAAACACTTCCTTTTTATCCTACTTCCTTTCCATACTTATTAAATGCACTTTTCCTACTCCTAAGGTGACATGGAATAATCATTTATATATATATATTTTCTTAAATCTTTTCCTTTCCAATTTAGAATATATCAAACTCAAGATTTTCTTTAAAAAAAATTATAAAATAATTGATATCCATAAACATATAAAAGATATATTTATCTAATTATAATACTTATAAAAATACACTTACTAATATGTCAACATAATTCAAATAGCCATCAGAGATCATACATGAGATCTACAAGGTCAAAAATGTAACACCAACATGAAACAAAACCTAAGACAATATCATGCTCAACCGGGAAAACATATATCGGATTCATTCTACCAGAACGAATTCGATTTAGGTAAGTCAAGTAAGGTCTCATCCATGATTTTAGGATGGTTAGGTTAGGGAATTGGCCTAGGTGCTAACTCCCCTTCTCCGCCATTGAGACATAATAATGGCACGCTCATCCTGTCAAGCCAGGGAAGTCAATGCCTGGTACCTGCAACCTGCATAAAAACCATTGCATGTACATGTGCATATATAACATACTATCAGACAATGGTAGGGATGGCTAGGACGTGTGGACCCGACTAAATGCAGGTAACTACGCCTCCTCCTCTACCATACATGCATGTCAACAGAAAAGAAAACATAATGATAACAAACATAATACCATACACATGCGGGTATGGGGTAAGTACCAAATATAATCATCATCTAATTACTTCAATTTATACATGCATTTGAAACATCATATAAAATCCATCATTACTAGATTTAACCATTACGTAAAGTTCTGTTTCAGGTTCAAACATAACAATTAACATCCAAACTATAACTGTTTAATCACACACCAAAATATAAATATAAGATGTAATATATGTCTGATCTAATCAACCAAGATAAAACAGTGTCAAACTAAACATAGTATCAGCAAAAGAAAGATGCGAGGGGTACTACATCCTCCCCCCCTAGGACTAGGCTTACTCCTGGAAGCCTGCAAACAGATAAGGATAGACATCCCGCAATCGAGATGCATCCTCCCAAGTAGCTGTGGTCTCATCATTTGGGTCCCACTGGACCCTGGCCTGAGGAATAGTACGACCCCTGAGTGTGATATCCCGAAGCTCCAGAATGCGCACGGGCTCCAGATCCAGCTGCTCATCCTCGACCTGTAATGCATTCCAATCAAGAACATGTGTCACATCTGGAATATACTTCCTGAGAACAGAAACATGGAATACATCATGTATGCGAGATAGGCTAGGTGGCAATGCAAGACGGTAAGCAACTGGACCTATCCTCTCCAAAATCTCAAATGGTCCAACAAATCGAGGCGCCAATTTAGAACCCTTTCCATAACGGATTGGACTCTTCCTTGGACGCACTCTCAAGAACACCTTATCTCCAACTGAAAACTGAATGTCTGACCTATGAGCATCTGCATATTTCTTCTGTCTATCCTGTGCAGTGATCAAATGCTCTCGAATGCGCTCTACCTGCTGCTCCATATCACGAAGCATCTCTGGCCCCAAAAGAATCCTGTCATCTAATCTATCCCAACTAAGGGGTGTACGACAAGGATGTCCATACAATGCCTGGAATGGTGACATGCCAATGGAGCTGTGGTATCCATTGTTATAAGCAAACTCCACCAGGTAGAGATAATCCTCCCAATGTGTCTGCCTATCCATGACATACATCCTCAACATATCCTCTAGGACCTGATTCACACGCTCTGTCTGCCCATCCGTCTGAGGGTGATAGGCTGTGCTAAAATTCAACTGAGCACCCAAATCATGCTGCAAAGAAGTCCAAAATGCAGAAGTAAATACTGGATCCCTGTCAGAAATAATCTTTCGAGGAATACCATGCAATCTCACTATGTCCTGCATAAAGACTCTAGCTACTGATGAAGCTGTGTAGGAGGATCTCATGGGAGAAAAATGAGCTACTTTAGTCAACCGATCAACAGTGACCATGATAGCATCATGTCTACGGGGTGTCAAAGGCAAACCCACAATAAAATCCATCGATATAACATCCCATTTCCACGAAGGAATACTGTGTGACTGTAAAAGTCCTGCTGGATGTTGATGTTCTGCCTTAACCCTCTGACACTCTAAGCACCTAGCAACAAAATCAGCAATATCCCTCTTCATTCCTGACCAATGATATAGCTGTCGAAGGTCTGCATGCAACTTCTTGACACCAGGATGTGCCGAGTAAGGTGCACAATGAGCCTCGGATAAAATCAATGAACGAAGATCATCCAATGATGGTACATAGATCTGGCTCGCATAACGCAACAAACCATCAGACTCCAACACATACCCCTCAAATCTGCCTACTAGAGGTCTCCCAGACTCAATCTCTGCCTTCACCTCCTGATAAAAAGTATCTCGAGGAAGTGCCTGCAAGATCCTACTCCTCAAGACAACACCAAGTGTAGTCACAGCTGCAACTCATCTCCTCCTACTAAGAGCATTAGCTACCACATTCTCCTTCCCCTGGATATACTTAACCTCAAAATCGTACTCACAAAGGAACTCCATCCATCTCCTCTATCTAGCATTCAGATTAGGCTGAGTGAAAATGTACTGTAGACTGCGATGATCAGTATGAAGCTCAAATCGGTGTCCCAATAGAAAGTGTCTCCATCGGACCAAAGCATGGACTACCGCTGCTAGCTCAAGATCATGCGTGGGATAGTTCAACTCATGATCCTTGAGTTTGCGAGACTCATAAGAAATCACCCATCCTCCTTGCATGAGGACTGCTCTAATACCCTCCAAAGAAGCATCTGTACAAACCATAAAATCACCTGTGGGATCAGGTACTGAAAGAATAGGTGCACTAGTCAACTTATGCTTGAGGGTCCTGAATGCCTCTTCACACTTCTCAGACCAAATGAACTTCTTGTCCTTTCTCTGCAATGAGGTGATGGGATAAGCAACTCTAGAGAAGTTCTCTACGAACTTACAATAATATCCTGCCAAACCCATAAAACTGCAAACCTCTGGCACATTTGTAGATGCCGGCCAATCAACTATAGCCTGGATCTTTATGGGATCCACTGAAATACCATCACCCGAGATCACGTAGCCCAAGTACTGAATCTCTGACTTGAAGAACTCACACTTAGCTGGATTAGCATACAATTGATTCTCTCTAAGGCATTGCAATACCAACCGAAGGTGCTCTTCGTGTTCCTCCATGGATTTAGAATAAACCAAAATATCATCCAAGAAGACAACAATGAAGTGATCAAGATACCTACGAAATACCCCATTCATCAAACTCATGAATACAGATGGAGCATTCGTCAAGCCAAATGGTACCACTGTGAACTCATAGTGACCATAGCGTGTCCGGAAAGCTGTCCTGTGGATGTCCTCCTCTCTAATGCGCAACTGATGATAACCTGACTTGAGGTCTATTTTAGAGAACACCCTAGCGCCTTTCACCTGATCAAAGAGATCATCAATCCGTGGCAAGGGATACCTATTCTTGACTGTGACTTTGTTCAACTGTCTGTAATCAATGCACAGTCGTAATGAACCGTCCTTCTTTTTAACAAAGAGGACTGGTGCTCCCCAAGGTGAAACACTAGGCCTGATACATCCCTTAGCCAACAATTCTTCCAACTGCAGCTTCAACTCATTCAGCTCCTGTGTAGTCATCCTGTATGGAGCTCTAGATATAGGCTCTGCTCCTGGAACAAGATCAATACGAAAATCGATATCCTGCTTTGGTGGCATACCCGGGATCTCATCTGGAAAGACATCAATGAATTCCTGTAACACAGGGTGATCAAGGGACTTCTTCTCACCATCCTCATCCTCAAACTCCCTCAAGGACACTGCAAACACTTGGCATCCCTTTCTCATACTTCGCTTCAACTGCATGGCAGAAATCATACGAAGAGAAACAGGATGCTGAATGCCTCTAAGCTCAATGCTTTTACCCCGATCATCCTTGCACTTAATGATCTTCTGTCTACAATCAATAGTAGCTCCATGGGATTCCAACCAATCCATGCCTAAAACAACATCATATGACCCCAATGGAATAATATGAAGGTCAACTGAAGTGCCAATGCTACCCAAATCTACCCAACAATGTCGGATTAAGGTGTTTGTGATCACCTTTGCCCCTGAAGCTAGCTCCACTTGCCAACCTATGTCTTGCTTTACTGCCACTAGTCCACATCTCTCTACTACAAATGGAGATATAAAAGAATCCGTAGATCCAGAATCAAATAATATAGAAACATCAATACCTCGGATAGCACCTGATGACTCAATAACTGTTCCCTGGTGCTTTGCCTGATGGTGGTCTACTGCTGCAAACACTTTATAAGATCTAAATGAATCCCCAATCATAAGCTCAGATGGTGTGGGTCTCTGCCCTGAATACTGTGAACCACGCTGCGGGCAATTGACTGCAATGTGCCCAAACTGTCCACATGTGAAGCAACCTGTGCCTCTACCATAACCCCTTCCTGCTGAAGGTGCACTGGACTGATGGAAACTGCCTCTACTACTACCCTGATGTGAGCTCTGCACTGACTGTGTGGGCTGAGAAGACTGGTTGCGCTTGAAGCGCTGGCTATTACGAAACTTTCTGGAGTTGGAAGCTGTACCACTCTGTTCAGGGGGTTTTGAACTCTGCTGACTTTGATTCTGATTGCCTTTGGAGAAGTGTGATGGCTTCTTGAAATTGGTGTTACCTTGTGACTATTTACCCCTGAAATCTGATGTGCCACCACCCTGCTTGCCTTGAAATTTCTTCTCAGTGAGTATAGCTTTTGTTACTGCTTCTCTAAGGGTCTTGGGTTCTAAGACCTTCACTTCCCCTCCAATATGGGCATTAAGCCCTCTAACAAAATGCTGAATCATGAGGGGTGATTCACTACTATAACCAGCATACTGTTTCAGCTCAAAGAACTTCCGCTCATACTCCTGTACAGTCATATTCCTCTGTCTCAAGTAATGATACTCATCAGCACGGTCCTATTTCCACTGATTTGATAAAAACCGATCTCTAAAGCTCTCAAGGAACAACTCCCATGTAACTATATCTATGGTGATTCCCAATTTACTCTCTTCTGTCCTCCACCATGATGATGCTGAATCTGTCAACTGCATGATAGCATATCTAGCTTTTACATTGCTAGCAAATGAGTACATGGAGAAGTACCTATCTAAACCAATGAGCCATGTGTCCGCCTCAAACCCGGTACCTATGCCATCAAATGGAAGTTTTGGCATTCTAAACAGGTCCTTCATCTGACTTGCCATAATGGCATCATACCCTACTGGTACAACCTGTCTAAGGGGAGTCCTCTCCCTCTCCCTAGCCTGATCTCCCTGATTACCTCTATTCTGCACAGGTGGTAACCTCTCAAGAATGGCCTGTAAAATCTGTCTGGTGTCTAAATCCTCTGAACCATCCTGGTGGCTATCACCCTGATTTCTACTATGGCTCTGAGCACTATCCTGATCAACTGAGAAAGAGGGTGTGACCACTCTACCTCTTCCTCTACCTCTACCACGGGCTCTAGTCACAGGAGGCATATTTCCTGCAACCAAAAGGTTAGGACAAAACATTTAAGCATAGATATATATTAAGTATGTCATATTTGAAACCAAAGCAATCACATAATGACATAGTTAAAGCAAGTTTCATAGTTCTAGTTTTACTTCGGTTCAAATTTTTGTGAAAGTTAAAGATTTCCACAAACAAGTTGTTTTGATGTCTAAGTTTGGTTTTAACATGTTTACCTAATAAGACCTAATGGGTGCACATATTACTCCCAGAGTTCCCAATGTAGAACTCGGGCTCTGATACCAATTGTAACGCCCCGTCAGGGAACCCAAAAGAAAAGCACTAAAAATTAAACTAAGTTATGCAACATTTTTTTTTTTTGTTTATTAAAGTTTACAAACACATTGAACATAGAACACAATGATATACAAACATGAGTTTAGAATAAAACATATCATTACATTATCATTCTCAAGGGTCCCTGACGTCGAATTACGTCATCTAACTAACACTACGCCAACATGATAAATGCTTAAGAACTCTTAAGTACAAAGTAAAATTAAATACATCTCTTAATCAATATTTCATTACAACTCATGATCACCTACATCCGCTACACATGTCGTAGGGTATGCGGTGGAATTTAATACAATCACAAATATCCAAATACATCATGGATCCACATAGGGATCATTACAAATCAAGTGAAAACCTCCTAGAAGTACAACATAATAACTTTTAACATCTGGGTACATAAATCTGCAAGAAGAGATAGACTGATCCAAGTGTACAACCAAGTGACGAAGGGTAGTCCGCAACTGTCTCAATGGAGAAGTACACTACCACCCAACCATGTGGAACCCAGAGGTCCACCCCACCGTGCGAGGGAGATAACACCAGGCCCACACACACACTAAGGACCAATCTCCAAACCACATCTAGGAGAATATATCTAATACAAGAGGGTATACGGGTTACCAGAGGCACTGACATACGTAGGATATCTACGGTGTGAGTAGGAAGGTGTCATCACGTAGATCCACCCTCGAGTTTAGTCCTGAAGGTTCCTCACTGAACCGACGGCACTCAAGTGATCATACGTGGCATCGATATCTCTCATGAAGACAAGTATATCGATGATGCATCTAGCATCTTCCCGCATCCATCCTTAGTCTTAACTAGCACTCAAGGCATGGGCGAGGTATTTCAAATCATCTTTTTTTTAATGTTATCCTAACTAAATCAATTTTTATAATGTTATCACTGGAATTAAGAAACTTGTCAATGGATGATCCGTCAGCCACTTGCGGGCCTCGACGATCCATTGCAAGCCACCTTCTACACCACATCTAGATAACCTACCCTAGTTCCATAATAATACCCATCCTGGTTTGTGGCCACTTATGACACATTAAATTCCCATAACCAAATAAACAATTAAAGCAAATCTCATTTCAAAACATAAATTCACTTGGCCACTAAATCAAGTTTTAACCCACCAGGAGGAAATAATAACAGGGATCGGTTTGACCATCCCATCAAGGTCTCACATTGACCCTAATCCAAAACAAGCAAATGAAGACAGAATCCACATTGCACCATGAATAAAATCAACAAACAGATAACTGATAAACACCACAAGGTACCCGACCTCTGGATTTAACCCCCTATTCGGTTATCTAATCCCGTATATAAATCACTATAACAACAGTATACTTCCATGCACAAACAGTATATGTAAAGAGAACATCTTGCACAAGTAATTAACATGTCGTAAAATAAATCAAGACATAATGATCATAATAACAAGTAATTATTTGCTCACACTAGTTAATTACACTAATCAGAATGTCCACGTCTATAGATTAATAACCACATTGTTATCATTCACTAATGCCTAAAATGGTTTGATATAATGTCTTCGTTAACTTATAAAAGATGTCAATGTAACATATCGATAATGAAAGTAATGACTAAAGTTAAAGGATTCTAAGGTGATTATAATTTACTCAGTAATTAATCCTAATATTAATTATACAATAGCTCATGAAGTATTAATTCTAACTAAATCCTTTTAGTTAAATTAAATGGTAAACATAATATATTCTCTAATAATAACAAAATGTCTAATATTACACAATTATAAACAAATTCAAAAAGTGCATTTCCCCAATAGATAACAAATTCAAATAATAAATTAATTAAACATTTTATTTATTAACTTATTCAAAACATCAAAGCTAGCCAAGTCTACTATCCCCTAGGTTCCTAATCCACTTTACACCTCATCCCCTTAGTGAATAAGATAAACTATATAAAATAAGGCAAAAGGATGCAAAACCCAAGGTGGGCGTCCATTTTCAAAGGGGGTCAAAACATGGCAATAAATTCATAATCATGGCCAAGGAAAACCCACGCCACCTTTGCAAGGGCTGCTCATATATTAAATAAGATATGGGACTTTGGTTTACCCAAGACAAAGGAGAAAAGACAAGTGTCCTCCTTCCCAAAGAAAATCTGCAAGTTAGGTGTGCGCTAAACAAGGTGGGGAGACAAATTTAAGGGAAAAGGAAGATGTCAGACATCAATCCCGAGCAAGGTACGCATGGGAGGTGGAGAAAAAGGTCAAACTAATATATTAAGTGTTGGCAGGACATTCAATGAAGGAATAGCTCTTTTTAAAACTTTTTATTGTTTAAGTTTTAACCTCATGCCAAAAGCCAACGTGGGGAGATGGATTTGGCAAGGATTTTTAAATACAACACTTTTCAAAGACTCCAAACACCTGCACCAAATATCCTTGTGGGGCCCTCAACAAGTGGGAGATGACATAAGAGCCCTAAAAGCAAGTTTAAAATAATATTAAGAGAGAAATATAAAAACTAAAAGATATTTTAGGGAATCAAAGAGAGAATATTCTCTGTGTAAACTTGGGAAAAATAAGAGTCTCATATATTTTCCAGAATGCATGTTTACTCCCAGTTTTAAGTTTTTTTTTGTTGTGCTTGTTTCCTCTTTTCTCATAAGGACTTAGTAAATTTGACATCTATATAATCAAGTAGGGTTTCCCTAATTGTTTCCAAAACAATATATATTGAATTCTAGATTTCAAAATGATAATTATATTGATCAATTAAATGGATAAATGGCAAATATATGGTTCTAAAAATAGTGGTTTTCATAGAGATTGTGAAGCATCAACTCTCTTGTTTTTCAATATAGTTTCAGTGGTTTTCATCTAATGTTGAATTAAGAAGGTTTACAAATTGAAACAATGAAATCTCACAATATAAAATGTAATTCTGATTATCTCTTTTCCTCAATCCAAATTTAGAGAAAGTAGATATACTTTCATATTAATGGAAATCTGAAACTAACATGACAACATACTATGGGAAATTGAAACCTACCTGATTCTCAAAGCAGGTTGATGAACTCAACTGTGATTCCAATTGTGCTCCACAAAATCAATCCTCCTCTTCTTCTTCTCCAAGCTTTTCTCTAAACTTTCATCTTCATAACCAGTTTTTCTCCTCTAAATTTAGCATGAAAATAACATAATAAACACTTCCTTTTTATCCTACTTCCTTTCCATACTTATTAAATGCACTTTTCCTACTCCTAAGGTGACATGGAATAATCATTTATATATATATATTTTCTTAAATCTTTTCCTTTCCAATTTAGAATATATCAAACTCAAGATTTTCTTTAAAAAAAATTATAAAATAATTGATATCCATAAACATATAAAAGATATATTTATCTAATTATAATACTTATAAAAATACACTTACTAATATGTCAACATAATTCAAATAGCCATCAGAGATCATACATGAGATCTACAAGGTCAAAAATGTAACACCAACATGAAACAAAACCTAAGACAATATCATGCTCAACCGGGAAAACATATATCGGATTCATTCTACCAAAATGAATTCGATTTAGGTAAGTCAAGTAAGGTCTCATCTGTGATTTTAGGATGGTTAGGTTAGGGAATTGGCCTAGGTGCTAACTCCCCTTCTCCGCCATTGAGACATAATAATGGCACGCTCATCTTGTCAAGCCAGGGAAGTCGATGCCTGGTACCTGCAACCTGCATAAAAACCATTGCATGTACATGTGCATATATAACATACTATCAGACAATGGTAGGGATGGCTAGGATGTGTGGACCCGACTAAATGCAGGTAACTACGCCTCCTCCTCTACCATACATGCATGTCAAGAGAAAAGAAAACATAATGATAACAAACATAATACCATACACATGCGGGTATGGGGTAAGTACCAAATATAATCATCATCTAATTACTTCAATTTATACATGCATTTGAAACATCATATAAAATCCATCATTACTAGATTTAACCATTACGTAAAGTTCTGTTTCAGGTTCAAACATAACAATTAACATCCAAACTATAACTGTTTAATCACACACCAAAATATAAATATAACATGTAATATATGTCTGATCTAATCAACCAAGATAAAACAGTGTCAAACTAAACATAGTATCAGCAAAAGAAAGATGCGAGGGGTACTACAACTACAACTAGCCCTATAGTTCATACAATCGACCATATTTTATCATAAAATTATTATGCTAAGATGTATAAGTTTCTGATTTAAATTGCACATACTTTTGTTGTTAAAGATTTCAGATCATACTATATGGTCTATTAGTAAGAAGAGAAAAATCTGATCTAAAACATCAAGCAAAAAGAATACATAGTTTAAGCTAGAAGCTTATACATATATCTTAATCCAATAGACTGAAAAAATAAATGCCATGTAGATTATTATTTTCTTTTTCATAATTTTTATAGAGGAGAACCGATAAGGACAACACCGGACATGGTGCTCTAATGTCTGAGAATCCAGTATTTCAATGTCAAATTTCTTTCTCCTACCTTCTTTACAAAAGGAAAAGTAGTGACTCAAGGAAATTACCATCGTGTATACATATCTAACACGACAATCTTGTCACCACCAACATTGATAGCAGGCCAAAAGCTAACATTTCCCACTTCGGTCACTTTTCCAATGGCACGAATAATAGTCTCTAAACTTTCTCTCACCAGACATAGATTACATCTTCGCCCGATTTCTAAAATGCAGAAAAACAAATACTGGTATGCAGTAAAAGACGTCAAAATAAGATGAGTGTGCAATAAAGCATAAAATTAGATGGGTAATGAGTAAACAAAATGAAAACACACACAAAAAAATATGGGTATCCAATTAAATGCTTAAAAATCAGTAACCTCTAAGCCAAATGCAATAAACAAAAGAAATTTGATTGGATGCATGCATATGTTACCTGAAAACCAAAACTTTGCAAATAAAATGCCCTTCAAAAAATGAATCTTGAAAAGTGGGTGTCCAGTAAACTACCACATCTATTTAAGGTCATATTTCTGCTGCATTGCAATAACAAGAGGCAATTAATTATTTAAGTGCATGATGCATAAAGGGACAGGATTGATGCCATGTATGGAGTAATATAAGTCACGCCAAAGAATCTGGAGTATGAAATGATAATTATAAGGAAATCGTGGCCTCCAAATTGAGCATCAAACAACAAAACACAGACATATTTCAATGGATCCCAAGGCACTGTTAGAGAAACTTATCAATGGTGGTCGTGGTCTATAGAAAAAGCTCTCAGTAATCTTGAGACTAAACTTCATCAAACTCTCGATTCCATGGCTGCAAAAATCTAGGCAAAGAAAAGAATGAAGTGAAAATGAAAAGGAAAAATGAAATGTAGGCCGATGAGCCAAAATAATTGTTTTTTACCTTTCTTTTATTTTTCATTTACTTAATGTCTTGTTCATGTTTCTAAAGTATTTTAGTTTGGATTAGGCTTAAAATAAAATTTGTATGAAAACTTAGGAATATTTGTATTTCATGTTCTTATAATCACTTAAGAATATTTGTATGCAAACTTAGAATTAAGGTTTTGTTATTTTTTTAAATGTATTTAAATGTGAAATATTTAATAAAATGAAATTTTATAAATTATTTTATTAAATATTATTCTTATTACAAAAATAATAAAATAATTTGGGTTATGAGTCAAGTTGATATAATTGGAGATTAAAGTATATTGTAAACCTCATACAAGGAGAGACTGGGGATCAACATGCTTTTTGTAGGGTTTATAGAAGTCATATGACAGTTTTGGAGTCCTTTTTGGGTTGCACATCAGTTGCAGAGGACTTTAAGTTTACATAACTACAACTTGAATTTGAGTTCCATTTATCATTCATTGGCTTCATCATTATGGATGAAACATTCACAAAACTAAAAATACCAAAATGAGCAAAGAAAACCCTTTTTACTAAGGAAGCATGCAAAGTGTGGCAAAATGAATGAGAAAGATCATGACATAGTTGTTGATATCATAGTTGAATGTAATGCTTCATTAATCACATTATAACAAGTATTAGTATCAAAATTAAATTCATCTTTTACTCAATGAGTTTATTATTTAGATTACTAGGGTAGTGGGGAAATCTGATACCAATTTTTTTGTAGAAAGTATCAAAGGGAGATTTAAAAAATTAAGAAAAATGAGACCTATTGCAACACTACTTTTGACCAGTAGTCATAATTGCTATCAGAAGACCCTTGGGAAAAGATAGGGGAAGAAAGCTTTATTGTCCTTGAATGCATACTTTTTGAAGGACTACTTGCAGTTTGGCACAAACTCCTGCAAAATAATGAACTAAATGAGCAATATTTACAAATTATACATGATCAAAATACTTCCCACCATTCCTCTTCCCTTGGCTGCTAAAATGTAGGTCTTTTCTCTTCCCTTTGACGCCTCTAAAATGCATAGCTTTTTAGCATGTCCTTTTGTTTTAGGTTTTAAGTTAAGACATTTTAAATAATATCTAATTTTTAATATAAAATAATTGATATATTTAAGACAAAATATTAATTTTGTCAAATTTCTTAAAATGTTATTATTTAAAATGCAAACACACATTATAATTGCAAACACACATTATTGGTGAAATGCAACTTCTAAGAATATAAGTATATGATATCATCAAATGTTAATGTGTAAAGGAGTATTAATCATTCGATTAGTCATTTTTATTACTAATTACTTAGTCATTTATTTAGTCATATTAGTTGTGATTTTACTCGATGACCAAATTGGTCATTTATTTAGTCATGTATATTTGTAGAACATGATCAGTTTTAGTCACGTGACTAAAAAAATGGTAGAAGATGATCAGTTTTAGTCACCTAGTCATTTATTTGCCAAATTCTACTAGTGCTTGATTGGGAAGACTTGCTCCTAGAAGAAGATCAATATGATGTTGGATATCTCATTTTGGGGGGGATCCCATCTAGTAGTTCCTCTCGAATGACATCTGAATATTCTTCCAACACTATAGCTACTTCTGGTGGTATCATCAAGTCTTCATCCTTCCCCTTTTGCATTACCAATGCATAATAACATCATGTTACTTTCATCTCCTTGACAAGTTCCTTTCCAGACAACCTACTTTTAGCTTTTCCATCATCCCTGATAGGTAACAAGACTACCTTAGATCCATCCTTCCAAAAGGTGTAAGTATTCCTTTCCCCATTATGAATAACCTTTCTATTATAGTACCAGGGCCAACCTAAGAGGACATGGCATGCATCCATTGGAATCACAACACACCCTAACTCATCTTTGTAGACCTTTCCTATGGAAAATTTGACAAGACACCTCTTCTCTACCATAACTTTATTACCCTTTTTGAACCATGCAATGCGATAGGGATGAGGGTGCTTTTTACAATGGAGATTTAGTTTCTCCACAATTTCTTTAGAAACCATGTTCTCACAACTGCCTCCATCATCAATTACTTGGGAGACCTTTCCATCTGAGGTACACCTTATTCGGAATATTTTGGTTTTGAGCCATGAATCATTGGTAAAACATTTTGCGTGTGTGCCTCAGGTGGTGGAATTTGTTTTTCCAATGATCTCAGATTGATTGGGGTCCGTTTTAGCACATTTTTGAGAGCTGAAAGTTTCATCTCGGGCTCTGAAATCAGCTTTTAGTGTATTTCCTCTAGTTTTTAGAAAGTTATGTTTTGTAATAATCCAGAGATATGCTTCTAATCTTGGATATTAGTTGGAAATTCATTCTAACTTAGTCATGGGCATGTTTAGGGAAAATCTCAGCTTTTTAGGTGTTGTTTCAAAAATTACCAAAAAATGGCAAAAAACACCTGAGGAAAAAAACTGCCAAAAGGGTAATTTTTGGATTTCTTATTTTTTCTAGTTTTTTGGTTACTTAAGAGTTTGCAGAAAATTGTAGAGGCAGTCAGTGATGAATTCAAGAAATATTGAAGGTTTCAAATCTGTGTTATTTGTCTTGTGATGGAATTTATTGTTAATAGAGTGTGTTGTGCTACATCATTTGGTATTAGAGTAGGAAGATGGTTGGGAGAGGAAGAGGAAGAGGAAGAGGAGGTGTAACACTGATGCAAAGATTGATGTTGGATATGCAGAGACATATTGAATGACTGGTGAGTGAATGGATAATCAAGGGATATAAGGAGGGAATGAATCTGATGAAGAGGGAAACCAAAGAGGTGCTGACCAAAATGAAGAATATATAGGAGAGAGGTTGGAAGAAATGAGCTATGAAGATAGAGTTCTCAGGGCTATGGAAAGAAGGAGTGAATCAATCAAGATTGACATTTTAGACTATGCTAGTAGTCTTAAGCTAGAAGAATTAATAGACTGGCTAAACGAGATGGGAATTCTTTTTGAATGGAAGCCTATGACAAAAGAAAAGAAGATGAAGTTTGCATGCACAAAACTAAAAGGACATGCAATGATATGGTGGGATCATCTCCAAAAGGAACGAACTAGAAAATGAAAGGAAAATATTAAGACACGGAGCAAGATGGAGGAAAAGCTCAAAGAAAAATTCTTACCCATGGATTATTTACAAACCCTCTTTCACAGGTTCCAGAATTTGAAACAGAACTTGTCTTCAGTGCAAGACTATACAAATGAATTCTACAAGCTATCCATGCACATAGAGCATCAAGAAAATAATGAGTAGATGGCTGCTAGATATATTAATGGCCTAAAATTCTCCATCCAAGATGAGTTGAGCATGCATCATGTCAACAATATGGAAGAAGCCTACCAATTAACCCTGAAGGCTGAAGAAAAGTAGAATAGGCAATATATCTAGAGGAATAGAGGTGGTCGAAGGGGTACCTCAACTCCATTTCAAGGAGGTTCTAATAATGGTTGGGGAGATCCCTTTCAAGGATTCAAAAATAATATAGACACAAGGCAAGATCCTCCAAATCAAGAAAGAGGAAGGGGGTTCCAAAGAGGACGAGGCTACAGAAGCAGAAGAGGCTGGGAAAATCAGAGAAGACCTTTCACTTATTTTAGGTGTGGAGAAGGACACAAAGTCTTTGAATGTTCAAATTATAATGTACCAGAAAGAAATCAAGGAGGACAACCTAGAGTGAACCTGGTTAAGCTAGAATTCATACAAGCAAGAATAGAAAAAGAAGTCCTATCATATGTGGGAGAAACTCTCATGATGAGGAGATCAATGATCATTCTAGAGAAGGAAGATGTCCCTGCAAAGAACTCTAATGAATCGTGGCTTCGAACCAGCATCTTCAGAACTAGATGCACCTCAGGTGGAAAGGTATGACAAGTTATTGTTGATGGGGGTAGTTGTGAGAATATGGTAGCTAAGGAAATGGTAGAGAAATTAAATCTACAATGTGAGAAACATCCTCATCCTTACCATATTGCATGGTTTAAGAAAGGAAATGAGGTTACTATTGATAAAAGATGTTTGGTTAGGTTTACTATTATACACTAAGTTTGCACCCTTGTTTCAAGCTCTCATAGTTTTGATAACCTAGTATAACATGGGAATCATCTCCAAGTTGTGGGACCTATGCTACCTGAGATGAGACCTCCAGTTTCTAGGCTGGTTCTTCTTGCATAATCACCTTAATTTTCTTATAGACATGAAAAGTAAACTTTAGAGGGAAAGGGATAGAAGGAATGCTTGGAAAAGGAAATGACTGAAAGAAAACTACCTACTAGGTGATACACCAAAATTAGGGTTTGGATCTTAGTATAGAGGATGAAATTAATGAGCAACTTAGGTCTAGGAGGTCACAACTCACTGAATAGGCTTGTATAAGTGTTTCATAGAAGGGTCTGCAACAGAAAGAGGCTATTCAGGGAAAAAGAGAATTTCACAAGCAATAGCATTACTGAGGGTTTAGACACAATTTATGACCTGCAAACAAACATTCCCCTCTACAACTTGGCATAGGAATGAGACAAGATTGTTAGGGGGTTGAAGTATACCCACAAAAGCATTCACATCCAATCATCCATAATAATACACAATAGTTGTAGAAAGAGAGAGGGATCAGGAACCCTACGATATCACTGAAAACATCATATACTTTAATCCAATAAGAGATAATTCAAACAAGGAAGCATAGGGACATGAAGGATTGTCACAAAATACCTTTGTAATGGTTTTATTATCAATGGGAACTTTACAACTGTATAAGCTAGAGGGTAGAAATGATACCACAAATGACCCTTAAGAAAAGATGAATTTCTTCTACAATTGTGAACCTCTCTTTTTATAGAAAAAGTCAATTCTGAGCTCAAAAGCTCCAAAAATACATTATATACATCCCCCTCTTGTACACAGGCAAGAGTCAAAATCTAACTAGGGTTACAAGATTAAACAATGATATCAAACCCTAGGGTACTAATCACCTATTAATGAAAATCTCTAAGAACACAGGTCATCAAATCATATCTTTCTTTCCGTGTTGATCCCTCTATACTAAAAACACCTACAGACACAACAACCTTGACCTACCAACCCACCTACAAGTCCACTAAGCCATGAAGGCTCAAAATCTGATTATATTTCCCTGGGAGAGGTACTGCTTCAAAAGGTGGCACCAACTCTTTCTAGCACTTCCTATCATAAAAATGTGGCAAAGGACCCTGCAATGCCGGCCAACAGTCACTTCTATCATCTTCACAACCACAACTATCTTGAGACTTTATTTCCTGAGCTACCCGACATCGTGCATGGCCGAAAGAACGCAAAACCCTTGCAGAGACATTTGAATTTTGAAATATAACGACTAGCAGAAGATTTTAAAATGTAACCATAGATGAGAAACCCTTCCCAGTAGATGAATAGCCATGATGCACTTGAAAATAGCATGAAAACCTATCTCTGACAAGTCAACCACCACTATGGAAGTCAGCAACTAATGGAATGCGAGCAAATCAGCACATCTGACAGACTTGGACCTACAACCTGCAGAAAGAGCATCAGATGGTTGTCACAAGATCAAAAGGGCTTGGAAGATCCCTTGTGATCAAGCGACAATAGTAGATCTTCAATGTACTGACATCCCCGCAAATACCCTGACGCGATCCTACCGATAAAGCCCAGCTGTCGTCTGACCGACCAATGAAGAATGAGCACGTCAAAAATCGAGGACCCACCTGATAGAGCCTGGAGATAAAATAAGATCAACGATGGGCACATGATCTCATGTGTCAGAGAAACTCCTTCAAATCATGTACCAGCCGTTAGATCTTTAGTCGACTGACAACTGTCGAGCCCGCGTTGACATGGTGTCGAATCACAAGTCCTATGTTGGAAGTTCCCTTTGATCTTCACTTGCAGATTTATACTTTGATGGATAATTTTAATATAACTTTAACTCTATCACCACTCTAAAGTCTACAAGAAAGAGGGCCAATTAACAAGGATCAAGAGAGATCCTCCTACACTTTGAGCCTTATTGCTCAGTTGGGTGTACCCTTGATTCACTTCTTGAAAGGAATCACTAAATGATATATAACTATATACTCTTTACTACTGCTTTAAGATTTTATCATTTTGAATGTTTGTGTGTGTGGTTGATGACAATGAAATACCTCCAGAGGATGGACTAGTACCTTAACCTAGGGAAAAGAGTCACTTAATTACATACATCAACTGAATACCTTAATTCAAACACAATTGAATCTAGGATAAGTGCTTTGCCTATTACCTCTCTCCCTTAGACACAAGGACATCAAATTCCTGCTTGGTTGCAAACTCATTGAACCCATCTAAAAGACTTTAATCCTATCTTTGTTAGGAACTCAGAGATGACTTCACAATACTCTTTGTTTACCATATGCTAATACACTTTGTGTCATTAACATATATAAGCTTAGAACCAAAACAAGAAGACATGCAAAAATGCAAGATTGGAGCTCAATAACATCCTCATTAATATATTCAGAATCAATACACAATCAGAACAACACAAGCATAGGAAAAGACACAAAATGTAGCTCCTCTATCAGTAAAACACCATGGACAACCAACCAAGGACCAAAGAAAGTTTTGGAAACCCTACTCAGTCAAAATTTTGCAACTTATACTCCCTAGTCATCTTGGAATTCTCAAAGAGAATGCAACAAGCTATGGATGACTTAGGGTTAGGGTTTCAACCACCCAACCAACTGGAAATGGTCAAAAATTTATTATAGGGGTGGAAACCTAGGCAACCAGGATAAAGAAAATCCTGGAATGATCCTCAATCATGAAAATTTCTCTGTGAAGGTACTGAGAATCATGAACAATGCTCAAAATGTCAACCCTGCGACATGCCTTGAGCACAAAATTGCATAGTACAAACCTTGTAGATGATCACTCAACACCCTGGACCACACTGCAATGGAAAATAGATCATCTCTCACCAACACCAGTTGCTTCTCCATTGAATTCTAGTCCTTCTGGTTGTAGGAAACCCTTCAAAAATTTGAATTTGAAATCAAACGGCTACTTTATGGCACTTTCAACAAATCAGCGGTCGATATTTGAAATCAGGTTCACTTTAAGTCATGACCGTCTGATCTTCATGTTTCATGGGATTTTTGATTTACCTCTTAAAAGGGCCCTAGTCAAATTTAGCAAACTGGCGACAAAGGTTTCCACCAGTTCGTGAAACACTTTATCTCTCCACCATTAAGTTTAGTGATTCTATGAATGCTTGTTTGCTGAACTGCTAAAACACTTAGAGAAGCACCGCTAATTCATGTGAATGAGTGAAGCCTTTGAACTTTGTCGGCACTGCTAACCTCATTCATCTGGATTGCTAAACCTTTTGACCCCACCTGGGCCCTCTTTATGCCATTTGTCACTACATCATTCATGACTCATGCTCGATCACTATAACAAATGACCCACCCACCTAAGCCCTATAATCAGATGGCAGGCGTAAGATCTCATAGCTCAAAAGATTCAATGTGCTTACACACCATCTATTGTTGAAGAATCTCCTCCCATCTCTAACAACCTACTGACAAGAAACAAAATCAATGGATGGCGCATAATCTTAAGCCTCTGACAAAACCCATAAGATTATATGTCATTTGTCGATTCACTCACAGGATCAGGACCCACTGACACATCCGGAAACTAGGTCCCACTTGTTGGCATTAAGTAGAATTGCCACTAGTGACAACACTTATTTGCATTCTGAGTGCAAACCGAGCAGAACAGTGCAAACTGAGCAAGACAGTGCAAACTGAGCAAAACAGTGCAAATTGAGCAAAACAGTGCAAACTGAGCAGAATAGTGCAAACCAAGCAAGACAGTGCAAACCGAGCAGAACAGTGCAAACTGAGCAAGACAGTGCAAACTGAATAAGATAGTGCAAACCGAGCAGGACAGTGTAAATCGAGTAACATTATGTCTAATGAGTCACCAGTATTTACCGAGTTCAAAACCTACCGAGTGGTTAGTATGAACCGTGCCTTCACTTCTACCGAGTGCATGACGATGCCGAGTAATGCAGTGGACGCCGAGTATCAGAAAGTCACCGAGTTAGTTTGCAGGAACCGTGTAACCATACTTGGGCCGACTTAGTGGCACTTATGTTTATTTGTCAAGCCGACTTTGTAATTGTAATTGTAATTAATTGTTTAGACTTGTATATAAACAATGTTGTAAAAATGCCAAGATATGAAATGAGTATGAATGTGAAAAAGAAAGAAAGGCAGAGATAAGCGAATTACAAAGGGCTACAACAGTATAAGGAACAGCATAGACAAATTTATCAAAGAAGGTGATCAGTACATCAGCGAATCTCAATCACCAATCCAGTTGCAAAGCAAGAGATCTACTGTTTCATCCTAACAGGTGAATCAGTACTAAAATCCTTTAATCGGGTAGACTTAACAGTCTTTTGTAAAATCTCTTAACTGAGTACATACTTCTTTTGTAAGTTTGTAAAAATCCTCTAACAAGGTGGACCTAGCAGTCCTTATTGCTCCTAGTAGGGCAGATCATCAGAAGTGATCAATTGTAAGCCTTAACCGGCCAACTTTATTCTGCAGAACTAAAGCTTTGTGGGTTTCATCCCCACCCCAGTTTTACTTTCTTTTTGGAAGGTTTCTGGGTAACCAAATCTATGTGTCATTATTGTGAATGCTTTTAAGTTTCATGCTTTCTATATGCAAAAGGTTAAAGTGAATTATATGTTAATACATCTGTAATTGAAAGAAAATTTGGAGTTACTGATTCACCCCTCCCCTCTCAGTAATTCGGTTAATTCTTGAATATTTCAAACAATTGGTATCATAGCAGCATTGGTTCTCAAGATAAAGCTTAACTAGCTTGAGCAAAGATCCAGGATAATGGAGGTATTCAAACTAAATAAGGTGATTGAAAATGAAAAGCTAGATCTGGAAATGGCCATAGCTAAACTTAAAGAAGCAAAAGAACATCTTTCCCAATCCCTAAGAAGAAGGAAGGAACTTGCAAATCAGATGAATGATCAGAATTACATTGAAGAAAAGATTGAAGATCTTTTTCCCTCAAATAGCTCAGATGAAGCAAGCAATGCTGTCAAAGAACTCCTAGAAATGAATGGGTCTCTGTAGGAAGAAGTAAGAAAATTAAAAAGAGAACAAGAGCTACACTCAACAAGATTTTGTGAGATCTTAGAACAAAGAAACAAGTTGAAAGATGAATTGGATGGAAGGAACAATGAAATCCAAAATAAAACCCTTCAGCTAGAAAACCTAATTGATCAGATCTCCCATACAAATGAGGAAATTCTGAATCTGAGATCAGAAATAGAAAGCACAAGAGAAGAACTAAGATCTGAAAAGGAAATCAATCTAAGATTGGTGGATGACCTAAACGCCGAAAAACAAATCAATGAAGGAATGCTGAAAAGCCAAGAAGACTTAAATCAGCTGTATGAGGAAATCTTCATAGGTAGAAAGGAAAAGCAGGACTTGGATATAAAGGAGAAGGTGAATCTTCTAAGCAAGGTACCCAAAGGAATCAGAAACCTACTTGTAATCATTGTGGTAAAATAGGACATACTTCAAATAAATGTTGGAGCAATGAAAAAGCAGAATTCAATGGAAAATGCTACAACTGCAATCAATATGGTCACAAAGCAAATGAATGCAAGGAAAAACCAAGATTCAGAGGTAATTGTCACAAATGCAACAAACAAGGTCACAAGGCATCCGAGTGCAGATCCAAAACATTCAATCCAGCAAAACAAACTATGAAAGTAATGTTTGGATGGGACTACAACACCTGGTGTAGATGTCATTACTATGGAGAATATGGACACATTGGCATGAATTGCATAAAACATCATCTAAGGAAAAGAGATACTACCGTAAGATGCTTCAAATGCACTAAACTCGGTCACATAGCCAGAAATTGCATGAATGCTAGTGAAGTTGAAGATGGAAAGAAGAATGAAGCAACTAAGGTCAGGAAACAGGTGAGACAACAATGGGTTCCTAAATCTACCGAGCAAACCAATCCAAGTAATGGAATGGGTGGCTCTACCGACTCAAACTAAATTTCCAAGCACTGGAACTGTATTCTCATAGACCAATCTCAAGCAGTTCTAGAACCAAATTAAAAGAAAGATCTAAATCAGCATACAAGATGTAGTAAGATCACAGGAAGGTTAGTATCAGTCTTTACCGAGCAAGGTCGGTATCAGTCTTTACCGAGCGAGGATGGAGTAATATGAATTCTCGAGTTCACCGAGTTGCAAAGTCTTTACCGAGCAATTAATTCTTAGTGGGTGACAGTCTGTCAGAATTCATACCCTAATTTGTACTGAGCATTAATGATAGAGTTGTAAAGAAAAGGAAAGAAAGCAAACTCATTCTTCACTGCAAACTTTAGCACTTTGAGAGCAGAAAATTTCAAGAGCAATCCAGCGATTCAAACACTTTTGCGAAAAGAATTTTCTGTGAGCTACCATGGCATCATCCAGCACTTTAGCGAAGAAAGGATCAGAAATGTTAGTCCAAGGGGAATGGAGAGCACCAAATTTTAAGATCGTGCCCGCAATTGCAGCAGCCCTAGACCCGAACGGAGCTCAATCTCAGATTCCTCCTAAGGTACTACTTATTAACAATATTTGCAATCATTTCAACTGTGCAATTCAAGAAATGGGAAACCTAGAGCTAGATATTGTGCGTGAGGAACTGTGTGTGGATGGTATTCTAAAACCCGAGCACAAACATCTGGAAGAGAAAGTATTAGTTCACATTGCACATTTACCTCAAAAATTTCGGGAGAAATGGGTTAGATACATTCTCAGCCATGTACATGATGGAAAGATTTGGCTTGAGCAACCCATAGAGATCACCAAGAAGATGATTCATCAAATCACTGGTCTTCCCATGTTGAACAAAGCTAAAACTACAAAAACCCTAGGTCGAACGGAACTAGAGAAGAAAACCCTAGCCGAGTGGGACGGTAGAGGCATGAAAGTAAGCAGCATTACTGATGCTGAACTAAAGTTTGGCACACACATAATTGCCCATAAGATATACAGTTCAAGTCGATAGAATAGAGTCTCCTGTGAAGCCATTGACCTAGCATACAAAGTGGTCAAGAATAACTTATCATTTGATCTTGCAAATTTATTGTTAAAACAGTTTAACAAAAACATGGAAAGCATTCAAACTTCCAAAAACAATCCATGTAAGTTTGGATCTCTATTGGTCTGTTTATTCTTCTATGTTCAAAAATTATTCCCTTCCAAAGGAGAAGTTGTATGGAGGAAAGATGTGCCAGTTCTTTATGAGATAAATGAATACATTTCAAAAATGGGTGAAAATTTTGAAAGCATCATGGATAGTTATTTTGAGTCTTTCAAAGAGAAAATGAATGACAGATTCCGGATTCCATAGAAGTTGGTGGAAGATTATAAGGATGACATTTGTTTCATGGTGGACTATGACAATGTATATATATTCAAGCAGCTAAACCGAGGATTGTACATGCAAAACCTCTTCCTTATGAGGTAAATATTGATGAAACCAAGAATATCATTGAAGCCCTTCTTAATCAGCCTGTTAATCCCAAAGCTCCATATTTTGGAACATATGATGAAGCTAAGGTGAGAATTGAATTAAGCATAAAGCTTCCATAAGTGGTAAATAAAGGAAAGAAAAGGATAGCCAAAATGCAAATGCTAACCAAGGACAAAGGAGAAAATGATGAAGAAGAAGAGGAAAAGGATGAGAAAATAGAGGAACCAGAACCTGCAAAGAAGAAAGGAAAGGTATTCATCACTAAGGCACCTAAGCCTCCCACTGCTGTATTTACAAGGAGAAGTGCAAGAGGTAAGGCAGACAAGGCAGACAAGGCAGACAAAGATATAGTATTCAAAAGGCCTCCTCTAAACTTTCAAGAGAGGATCAAACTTTTTAGAGAAGGATCAGGATCTGGAGTAAGTAATATAAAATCTTTTAAATATGAAACCCGATCAAAAATAGAATAGAAGGAAATAGAAGATGCTGTCATTGAAAAGATGGGACAGTGGAAATACTCTCCTGATGAAATAGCCCCATAGGTTCCAGCAGCTTTATTTGATCCAATAAAAATGAGATGGAGCAATGCCAAGCAAACTGTAAAAGACATATTTGATCAAACCCTGAGACAGTTAATGCCGAGCTTGAAAAATGATGAAATAAAGAAGGCATTGAAGGAGAATGAAAATAAAATGACACTAAAGTTCAATACTTGTTTGATTCTGATCAACAATATTGAATCGGTTGTGAAGGCTGCAAATGCCACATGGAAGAACATATACCATCTTCACCAACCGAGTATTGAAACAGTTATAATAAAGGACATTGAAGATGACAGTGATGAACAAGAAGAAGCCACTGAGGTAGATGATACTGTGAGAATAGCGGCAGAAGTCATTTCATCACTTCCTACCTCTCCAGTAAAAGTTTCTACATCTAGTCCGGAGACACCTTCAAGCATGGTTGTGACAACTTCAACTTTTGTCCAATCACCTATAGCAACAACAGAAGCAACTACCATTTCTTCTACTGAGTTGCAGTCTCCCACTTCATCTAGTTTTCCAGCAGTAAGTATTCCAGTTTTTGATTCTACAAGTGTAAATACTTTAAGTTCTCCAGTAGACAGTATACCAGTCTCTATAGCCAGTCCTACTATGTCTACTGTCACTACTACTAAGGCATTAAGTACAGATAAGCCTAAGGCTCAACCGAGTATAAGATTTTTGGGAAAGAATATAGTAGAGGATATAGACCTAGATGAGGAAATAGAAATTCCAACATTAGATTTTGCAAATCTATCAGTGGACCAAATGCAAAATATAGGTGAAGTCCTCCAAAGGAAAGCAAAGCAAAAGAAGCTTAAAGAGGAGAGAGACAAGGAATATCAAATCATTAAGGATGCTAAGGACATTTTGTCTGATGCATTAGGTATTAAAGTAGACTCCTCCCAACATGTTTTGCTACAATTAGTAGAAATAGTAAATAAATACAATGAGGATTCATCTAGGACAGAAAAGTTAGTTGAAAGAGACGAGAAGAGATTCAACAATAAAGTGCTTGAGCACATTGCTTAGCACATAGCTATTAATCAAGTGGAATTGTCTTCAGTTTTGTCAAACATTGAATCTACCTATTTGAATGTTACCTCTCTTTTGGCCAGACTGTGCAATATTGCCGAGTTCACAAAGGATGTCAAGGATAAAATGAATAAAATTGATGAGGATTTGAAGATTAGCATATAGAAGCTACAAGTTGAACCAAGTTCAAGCTCTTCTCATCACATGAAAATCTCATACCTATCAAATATGCAGTTAGATCTATTGAAAGAAGACACAAGGATCCGGTCCACATTGTTAGACATTCAAAACATGATCCTTCCCATCATGAATACAATGTATAAGCACATTGAACATTCCAAAACATTGATTCATGACAATCAGTTCTCTATAGCAGATCACATGATTGAACTCTCTGCAGAAGTCCAAATTGCAATCCACTCATGCAAGATTTTGCAAGAAAATTGGGATAGAACCCTGGCACTAATAATGAAGGTACATTCTATTTTTTCTATCAAATTTTGGATTCTCTTTGTAAATCACTTGTATATACATCTTTGGCATTATCGTCAAAAATGGGGAGATATATGTATAGAGGGAGATATATGTATAGAAGGAGATATGTATAGAAGAAGATATGTATAAAGAAAAAGTTAGCACATTGAAAAGGGGAGATAATGTATAAAGCCCTATGACAAAGACAAATTTTGAAAAATCAAATTTTGACTCAGAATGATTCATGTATATAAGTTTTGGGCAATAAGTGTTTTTGTCACTAATGCCAAAGGGGGAGATTGTTGGCATTAAGCAGAATTGCCACTAGTGACAACACTTATTTGCATTCTGAGTGCAAACCGAGCAGAACAGTGCAAACTGAGCAAGATAGTGCAAACTGAGCAGAACAGTGCAAACCGAGCAAAATAGTGCAAACCGAGCAGAACAGTGCAAACCAAGCAAGACAGTGCAAACCGAGCAGAACAGTGCAAACCGAGCAAGACAGTGCAAACTGAATAAGATAGTGCAAACCGAGCAGGACAGTGTAAACCGAGTAACATTATGTCTACCGAGTCACCAGTATTTACCAAGTTCAAAACCTACCGAGTGGTTAGTATGAACCGTGCCTTCACTTCTACCGAGTGCATGATGATGCCGAGTAATGCAGTGGATGCTGAGTATCAGAAAGTCACCGAGTTAGTTGGAGGAACCGTGTAACCATACTTGGGCTGACTTAGTGGCACTTATGTTTATTTGTCAAGCTGACTTTGTAATTGTAATTGTAATTAATTGTTTAGACTTGTATATAAACAATGTTGTAAAAATGCCAAGATATGAAATGAGTATGAATGTGAAAAAGAAAGAAAGGCAGAGATAAGCGAATTAAAAAGGGCTACAGCAGTATAAGGAACAACATAGACAAATTTATCACAGAAGGTGATCAGTACATCAGCGAATCTCAATCAGCAATCCAGTTGCAAAGCAAGAGATCTACTATTTTATCCTAACAGGTGAATCAGTACTAAAATCCTTTAACCGGGTAGACTTAACAGTCTTTTCTAAAATCTCTTTACTGAGTACATACTTCTTTTGTAAGTTTGTAAAAATCCTCTAACAAGGTGGACCTAGCAGTCCTTATTGCTCCTAGCAGGGCAGATCATTAGAAGTGATCAATTGTAAGCCTTAACCGGCCAACTTTATTCTGCAGTACTAAAACTTTGTGGGTTTCATCCCCACCCCAGTTTTACTTTCTTTTTGGAAGGTTTCTGGGTAACCAAATCTATGTGTCATTATTGTGAATGCTTTTAAGTTTCATGCTTTCTATATGCAAAAGGTTAAAGTGAATTATATGTTAATACATCTATAATTGAAAGAAAATTTGGAGTTACTGATTCACCCCTCCCCTCTCAGTAACTCGGTTAATTTCTGAATATTTCCAACAATTGGTATCAGAGCAGCATTGGTTCTCAAGATAAAGCTTAACTAGCTTGAGCAAAGATCCAGGACAATGGAGGTATTCAAACTGAACAAGGTGATTGAAAATGAAAAGCTAGATCTGGAAATGGCCATAGCTAAACTTAAAGAAGCAAAAGAACATCTTTCCCAATCCCTAAGAAGAAGGAAGGAACTTGCAAATCAGATGAATGATCAGAATTACATTGAAGAAAAGATTGAAGATATTTTTCCCTCAAATAGCTCAGATGAAGCAAGCAATGCTGTCAAAGAACTCCTAGAAAAGAATGGGTCTCTGCAGGAAGAAGTGAGAAAACTAAAAAGAGAACAAGAGCTACACTCAACAAGATTTTGTGAGATCTTAGAACAAAGAAACAAGTTGAAAGATGAATTGGATGGAAGGAACAATGAAATCCAAAATAAAACCCTTTAGCTAAAAAACCTAATTGATCAGATCTCCCATACAAATGAGGAAATCCTGAATCTGAGATCAGAAATAGAAAGCACAAGAGAAGAACTAAGATCTGAAAAGGAAATCAATCTAAGATTGGTGGATGACCTAAACGCCGAAAAACAAATCAATGAAGGAATGCTGAAAAGCCAAGAAGACTTAAATCAGCTGTATGAGCGAAATCTTCATAGGCAGAAAGGAAAAGCAGGACTTGGATATAAAGGAGAAGGTGAATCTTCTAAGCAAGGTACTCAAAGGAATCAGAAACCTACTTGTAATCATTGTGGTAAAATAGGACATACTTCAAATAAATGTTGGAGCAATGAAAAAGCAGAATTCAATGGAAAATGCTACAACTACAATCAATATGGTCACAAAGCAAATGAATGCAAGGAAAAACCAAGATTCAGAGGTAATTGTCACAAATGCAACATACAAGGTCACAAGGCATCCGAGTGCAGATCCAAAACATTCAATCCAGCAGAACAAATTATGAAAGCAATGTTTGGATGGGACTACAACACCTGGTGTAGATGTCATTACTATGGAGAATATGGACACATTGGCATGAATTGCATAAAACATCATCTAAGGAAAAGAGATACTACTGTAAGATGCTTCAAATGCACTAAACTCGGTCACATAGCCAGAAATTGCATGAATGCTAGTGAAGTTGAAGATGGAAAGAAGAATGAAGCAACTAAGGTCAAGAAACAGGTGAGACAACAATGGGTTCCTAAATCTACCGAGCAAACCAATCCAAGTAATGGAATGGGTGGCTCTACCGACTCAAACTAAATTTCCAAGAAAGCACTGGTACTGTATTCTCATAGACCAATCTCAAGGAGTTCTAGAACCAAATTAAAAGAAAGATCTAAATCAGCATTCAAGATGCAGTAAGATCATAGGAAGGTTGGTATCAGTCTTTACCGAGCGAGGATGGAGTAATATGAATTCTCGAGTTCACCGAGTTGCGAAGTCTTTACCGAGCAATTAATTCTTAGTGGGTGACAGTCTGTCAGAATTCATACCCTAATTTGTACTGAGCATTAATGACAGAGTTGTAAAGAAAAGGCAATAAAGCGAACTCATTCTTCATCGCGAACTTTATCACTTTGAGAGTAGAAAATTTCAAGAGCAATCCAGCGATTCAAACACTTTTGCGAAAAGAATTTTCTGTGAGCTACCATGGCATCATCCAGCACTTTAGCGAAGAAAGGATCAGAAATGTTAGTCCAAGGGGAATGGAGAGCACCAAATTTTAAGATCATGCCCGCAATTGCAGCAGCCCTAGACCTGAACGGAGCTCAATCTCAGATTCCTCCTAAGGTACTACTTATTAATGATATTTGCAATCATTTCAACTATGCAATTCAAGAAATGGGAAACCTAGAGCTAGATATTGTGCGTGAGGAACTATGTGTGGATGGTATTCTAAAACCCGAGCACAAACATCTGGAAGATAAAGGATTAGTTCACATTGCACATTTACCTCGAAACTTTCAGGAGAAATGGATTAGATACATTCTCAGCCGTGTACATGATGGAAAGATTTGGCTTGAGCAACCCATAGAGATCACCAAGAAGATGATTCATCAAATCACCGGTCTTCCCATGTTGAACAAAGCTAAAACTACCAAAACCCTAGGTCGAACGGAGCTAGAGAAGAAAACCCTAGCCGAGTGGGACGGTAGAGGCATGAAAGTAAGTAGCATTACTGATGCTGAACTGAAGTTTGGTACACACATAATTGCCCATAAGATATACAGTTCAAGTTGATAGAATAGTGTCTCCTGTGAAGCCATTGACCTAGCATACAAAGTGGTCAAGAATAACTTATCATTTGATCTTGCAGATTTATTGTTAAAACAGTTTAACAAAAACATGGAAAGCATTCAAACTTCCAAAAACAATCCATGTAAGTTTGGATCTCTACTGGTTTGTTTATTCTTCTATGTTCAGAAATTATTCCCTTCCAAAGGAAAAGTTGTATGGAGAAAAGATGTGCCAGTTCTTTATGAGATAAATGAATACATTTCAAAAATGGGTGAAAATTTTGAAAGCATCATGGATAGTTATTTTGAGTCTTTCAAAGAGAAAATGAATGAAAAATTTTGGATTCCACAGAAGTTGGTGGAAGATTATAAGGATGACATTTGTTTCATGGTGGACTGTGACAATGTATATATTCAAGCAGCTAAACCGAGGATTGTACATGCAAAACCTCTTCCTTATGAGGTAAATATTGATGAAACCAAGAATATCATTGAAGCCCTTCTTAATTAGCCTGTTAATCCCAAAGCTCCATATTTTGGAACATATGATGAAGCTAAGGTGAGAATTGAATTAAGCATAAAGCTTCCACAAGTGGTAAATAAAGGAAAGAAAAGGATAGCCAAAATGCAAATGCTAACCGAGGAAAAAGGAGAAAATGATGAAGAAGAAGAGGAAAAGGATGAGAAAACAGAGGAACTAGAACCTACAAAGAAGAAAGGAAAGGTATTCATCACTAAGGCACCTAAGCCTCCCACTGCTGTATTTACAAGGAGAAGTGCAAGAGGTAAGGCAGACAAGGCAAACAAGGCAGACAAAGATATAGTATTCAAAAGGCCTCCTCTAAACTTTCAAGAGAGGATCAAACTTTTTAGAGAAGGATCAGGATCTGGAGTAAGTAATATAAAATCTTTTAAATATGAAACCAGATCGGAAACAGAACAGAAGGAAATAGAAGATGCATAGAAAGGACTTAGAATCACTAGTTTAAAGCAGACCAGCCCACTGGAAAAATTGTAGACAACAAGGAACAAGCAAGGCAGAGCATGCAACAGGACCAAAAATTGACAGACCAGGACAAAACAAGGCAAGGGCAAGCAACTTATTTATAGAATTTACAAAATGTACAAACCTAACTACTATTCATGGAAAACAGAATGCCTCAATTAAAGTATTTCTTCAAGAATTGTCCATGAACTGGCAATTCCTGAATATCACCATTTAATTCTTTGATAATGTATGAATATTGGCCCCATTTCTCATGAATTAGATATGGCCCTAGCCAGATGGGATCAAATTTACCATGTTTCCCCTTATCATCCAGTCTAGCATTCCAAACTAACACCAAATCACCAAGTTCAAACTTTTTGTCAAGAGTCTTCTTATCATATAAATTCTTAACCTGCAACTGCAATTTGGCATTCCCTGCAACTAATTCTCTTCTAGTCTCATCCAACCTAATGAGCTCCTCAATTCTCAAGTACATCTCATCATCTATGTCATCATCATATAGCTAAACAAATTTATACATTTCCAATAAGTTATTCTGAGGCATTCTTGCATGAATTCCATATACTAGGTCAAATGGTGCACAACCAATTGCCCTCTTCATAGTTACCCTATTAGCCCATAGAGCTAATGGCAGCTTTGAATTCCATGCCCTCTTATTCTTTTCAAGAATTCTCTTTAAGATTTTAATCAAACTATTATTAGTAGATTTTGCCTAACCATTTCCTTGTAGATGATAAGGTGAGGAATTAGAAATCTGAATTCCCAAACCTTTGCAAAAGTCCTTATATTCAATAGACCTGAAGCACATGGCATTATCACTTACTATTCTCTTAGGGCATCCAAACCTTGTAACAATATTATTCATCATAAAATGAATTACCACCTTACTAGTTTCATTTCTTGTAGGTATAGCTTCTACCCACTTTGTAAAGTAATCAGTGGCAACTAAAATCCATGAGTGTCTTCCACTTGACTTGTTTGGTATCTCCCCTATGAAATCAGTTCCCCATTGTTGGAAAGGAGCCTGAACTTCTACTAGTTTTAATGGCACATTACCTGAAAATTTAAGCTTACCAGAGAACCTTTGACAAGCATCACACCTCCTCACCAACTGTTCTGCATCCTTGAAGATTGTGGGCCACCAGAATCCTACTCTCAAGATCTTATGAGTAGTTTTTTTACCCATAGAATGCCCACCACAAACTCCCTCATGCATTTCTTTCAAAAACTTTTTAGCCTAATCTTCATCTACACACTTCAAAAGTATGCAATCCAAATTCTTTCTATACAATTTACACTTCACAATTACATACTTGATGGCTTGTAATTTTAATGTCCTCTTTTTATTATCATTCATACTATCTGGACATTTCATGTTTCTCAAGTAATAGATGATAGCTTGATACCAAATAAAATCATCCATATCACATGTGTAATCAATTTCAGAATGATTTACCTGATTTGCATCAAGATTGGATTGGGCCATCAATTTTTCCAATCCTTGTCCTCTAACCAACTTAGTAATCTAGACCTCAACATTGAATCCTTGGATCCTATTGATCCATCTGCATCTTCTTCCAGACACCTCCTACTATGAGAAAATATCCTTCATAGCTGCACTTGGCACAAAAGCAATCACAGCTGCTCCCATCAAGTAACACCTAAAAGTCTTGATTGCCTTCACAAGTGCATAAGCTTGTTTTTCATTTATTTCATACTTCAATTCAACAGCTTGCAAAGATTTACTGAAAAATGCAATAGGCTGCTCAAAACCATTCTTATTCTTTTGTAACAAAACTGCAGCAATAGTGTGAAAGGATGCAAAGGAAAAGATATGCATTGGGACATTATAATTAGGTGCCTTAAGCACTGGTGCATCTTTGATAGCCTACTTGATACTTTTGAAAGCCTCATCAGGCTCACCCTCCTAATTGATTGTAGATACCTTCTTCAACATCTTAGAAATAGGTCTAGTAACCTCTGCAAAATTTGTCACAAACCTTCTTAAGAAATTGACCTGACCAAAGAAGGACTGAATTCCTTTAACATTCTTTGGTCTCTAAATTTTATCAATGGCTGCTACCCTCTTAGGGTCAATTCTCACTCCTTGCTTCCCAACTAAGTGGCCAAGCAACTTACCTTCAATGACACCAAAAGCACATTTCCTTGGGTTCAAAGAAATGCTAAATTCCAAGGCCCTCACAAATATTCTTTCTAGATGAGTGGAATGGTCTTCTTCCTCCTTGGAATAGGTAGTTAGATCATCTTGATATACAATAAGAAAATCATTTATGAAATCTGAAAAGGCAACATCCATTGCCCTCTGAAAAGTAGCACCAGCATTTGTGAGGCCAAAAGGCATCCTCACATAAACATATGTCCCCCAAGGTGTTGTGAAAGCTATCTTGAATTGCTCTGATTCCTTGATAATGACCTAATTGTAGCTAGAGAAACCATCCATCATAGACATCAATTCTGATCTGGTTACTCTCTGCAACATAGCTTCCATATTGGGCAGACAATAATTATCATTTAATGAGCTGATGTTCAGATTCCTGAAGTCCACACAAAGTCTGATGTCACCATATTTTTTTCTCACAGGAACAAGGTTTGACACCCAAGAAGAATTCCTTATAGGCTTGATAATTCCAGCATCTCTCATCTTCATTAACTCTTCTTGCATCTTGGGTGCCCAAGTGGGATTAATAGGCCTTTGTTTTTGCCAGAAAGGTTTAGCATCTTCTTTCAATGGAATAATATGCTAAAACAAATCTTCTCTATAAACCTTCAGGTCATCATATGACCATGAAAAAACATGCCTGAATTTTCTCAATAATTCAATCAAAGATCTCTTTACCTTTTGAGATATATTTCTACCAATGTATACCTTCTTAGGTGCCTCATGTGTTCCAAGATTTATCTCCTCTAGATCAACATGATCTTCTCTTTTGATATTCTTTTGAACTCTATCTTGGTTATCAAAGATAGTCTCCAAAACAACAAGCCCCTTGGGCACCTTGTTAGTTCTAAGCTGAATGACCTCATTGCCAAAGACAACCTCCCTTCCTTCTACTGACTCAACCAAGGCTGAACAGTCAAATTCCTGAACATGATACTGATCCTCACAACCCATAAACTTCAAGACATCATTATCATCATCAAAAACTTGCCAATTCTCAATATTATCTGGTATGCTAGGCCTAACCTGAATTTCAACTTTAGAGATACCAGAAAATGTAATATCATTGGGATTGATTGCAATATTAGCTAACAAGTCAGCCATCTTATTATTACTCCTATCCTTTCACTCAATATTGAAGGCATCAAAATGTTCAATCAAATCGCAAACTTCATTCCTATATTGTTTCAACCTCTTGTTCTTGGAAGCATATACTGACCTAACTTGGGACACCACCAACTCAGAATCACCAACAACACTTAAACACTTAATACCATGCTTTTGTGCCAACCTCAATCCTAACAACAAAGCCTCATATTCTGCTATAATGTTGGTACAAAAGAAATTCAATGTGAAAGAAAACTTGTAGGTGTTTCCATCAAGAGAAATAAGTAAAATACTTGCTCCTGCACCATCTTTGCAATTTGCACGATCAAAGTACATTACCTAAAAATCACCCTTCACAAAATTAGCACTTACCTCAATAGAGATAGGTGACAAAATAGGTTCCTCTTCAAATACAAGGATCTTTTCCCTAAAAGCACTAATATCAGTATCCACAAAACATGTAGTTTCATTATCAATATTTCTCTCAATCATGTGGCATACTCTTTGCTCTCGTTCAATCTTGACAAGCTGATCATCAATCTTGAAAGTGGCATAGGATAGATCACACTTTAAACTTCCACCCATGGCAGCACTCCACCTTCTAGATAGTAGCATCCCATAATGAGGAGGGATGTCCACTACCAAAACACTCATTGTCAACTCTTTCTCTGGATATGCTACTAGTGTATATGGCATTGCATTGATAGTCCCAATAACTGGTACCTCCCTTTGATCCATTTCACAACATCTGCCTTGCACTGTATCAACTTTAAGGCCCAACTTCTTCATGATTTTAAAAGGCATGATAGTATTAGAGGAACCACTATCAATCATACAATTTCTCAACTTCATTCCATTCATAAGAACACTTAAAAAGAATGGATCAATATTTTCAAGGCTGACATTGACAGAACTATCCAAATATATTGGAGGAATTTGAGACACAATTCCCTGAGTAGAAACACTTTTCAAAGCCTTATCCTAAGATCCATTGCATGCAACATCATTTTTATGAACATTACCTACCCCTGCAATAGCTTTGTCTTTGTGTTCAAGGATCCTCAACAATTCTGACAATGGAACCTTAACTATAATTTGGGATAATATAGATAACATATCAATAGGAGCAGAAGAAGGAATCTCAATCTACACTGCCTTAATATCCTTTTGCTTATCTGACACATTAGGTGTATTGGACACCCTCATTTTTTCAATCTTAGCCATTGTGTTAACTGGCCTCTCAATCTCACTAGAAATCTTTTCAATTCCAACTCCCTTAGGCTCACAATTCTTACCTTTTACATTCTTCAATTTCACCATGTGATCACCTTTTGATTTTCTCTCATTACGTTTTCCAAAGTTGGTACTCTTTATAAACATTCTTGAAACTTTCTCATTTGCATTCCTTGCCACCATGCCTCTGGTTTGCACTTGGGCAATCATTTCTGCAGTAATCCTATCCATCTCTTCTCTAGAAGGCCTTCTCAAATTTACTGGCTTAGAAGAAGAGTTCATATTACATGTCTTCCTATCAATGTCTTCACTATTAGAAAAAACTTCTTGATGAAAAAGGGCCCAATTATGTCTCTTTACATTTACATCTGCCTCTTCATCAAAATCAAAATCTTCTTCATATCCTAGATATGAAGAAGCCATGTTGCATCCAACATCATCTTGATCTTCTTCTTGATCTATCTCCTTATTGCCACAATCTTGATTTGCAGCCATAGAATGTGCAACTACACAATCCTCTGCAGAATGAGGGGACTGGCATGCAACACACCAAGGTATGTCTTCCATGACATTCATTGAAGCCTTTTGTAGAGGTTTAGGGACACCTCTATCATTTTTTCCTCTTACATCAGGCACAATAGGCTTGTCATCCTTCCATTGGGTGTTGTAGGGGTAGTTATGCAATCTATTCTATTTGTTAAAATTGTTGTTGAATTGAGGCCTTTCATTAGTAGGAGCACTAATGTTCCTATTTGTAGGTGCCTCCAAATCCTTCAATGCATTAAGCACCTTATCCAATTTATCTTCCTCTTGCCTCCTAGCTCCAACATTCTTATCATTTTCCCTTTTGTATTTCTTGTCCCCAAACAACTTTGGGTCATCTCTCTTTCCCCCCAATTTTCTTGATATTTTCATAATGTTCTCAATATTGATAGCAATCCAAAAAGCATCCCTAAAAGTTCTTGGTTCTTTTCCCCTCAACAAATATCCCATCTTTCCATCAAATGCATTGAAGTATGTGGTCAGACAGATATTGTCATCTAACCACATAACTTGGAACAACTTATGCATACCTTTCTGAAATCTCATGTTGAATTCAGGTGCAGTCTCATTCTGATTTTTCCTTATGGTATTGAATTCATTCAACATGAAACTATCATTAGGCCTATCACCATACTACTATTTAAAACATCTCTCAAAAGAATCCCAAGTATCAATACATTTGTCAGGAAGTCTGTTAAACCAATCTCTAGCATCCTCCATTAGAGATTGAACAAATAACTTCATGACCACATCCTCATGCTCTACCTCATAATCATTAAGCATATCAACAAACAACCTAAGATGCTCCTCACAACTAATAGCATTATTACCAGAAAACTTAGGTACCTTATCTCTAATATCATTTGGAAAAGCATTCGGGTAACTAGGAATTCCATCAAAACTAATTTGCCTATAGCCTTCTAATTGCATAGGTCTTCTTTGAAAACTTGAACTAGTGTTAACCCTAGGATCAACATTAGCATCTACATTTATTTGTGCATTTGACTATTGCCTAGGATCAGCATCTATCTTAGTAGATGAAGAAGAAATTGAACTAGTAGCATTACTAAGTGGAATAGTAGTAGTCATAGATGGCATACCTAATTCAGTAGCAGATGGGCCAAGAGGATTAGGTGATGAAGCCTTCAAGAACTGGATCTTTCTTCTCTTTTCTACAATGGAAGCTTCAATTTCAGCCCTCTCTAATTCTCTTGCAAGGTCCTCATCTTCTTTTCTTCTTCTCTCCATTTCTGTCCTTATTTAAATTGGGTGGTGGGACCCCGGGTATTGTCAATGATTTACTTGTTTGATGTCCCACCATCTTTTTCTTTCCTTTCTCACCAGCGGCAACATCAGGCCTAGTGATCTCATACCCATCTTTATCTCTAGGTGAAGGAACATAACTTTGCACTTGTCTAACCACAGGGCCCTCCCTATCAAATTCATGATCTTGTAGTAAGTGCTCTTGCTCACTCCTCAAGGCATCAAGATCACCAAAGACATCATGCTGCAAATTTTTAGGAGTAGAAGTAGGCATCTTGTTTCTCTCCTTCATTTCATTAATCTTTCTAAGGAGAGACTATCTTTCTATCAGAGCATTCACCTTTTCATCCTCTCTCTCCTCTTGTAACCTCTTATGTATGGCATCCTACTCTACCAATTGCAACCTTAATGCATTTAAATCATCAAGATCTACCATAATGTCATTAGAACCTAATGACACATCCATATCAAGAATATTTTGATATGGGAAGTGGACTTGCCTTGGTCTCATGGGTTCTCTTCTGAAATTATCTTCATCAAGATCTAAATCAATCTCCAAACCCATCTCTCTAGCTTGTTCATCTTGACCTATAGGCAATGGACCTTTGTCCTGAAATATAGCTTCTGGGGTATCATAAAATCTATCTTCAGAGCGACCACCATCTGATTTAGAAACTCTATCCTATGAACCTTCCTCACTTGAGGAAACATGTGGTGTTCTACCTCTAGTACTTCTTTGTCCTCCGATGGGAGCACTAGTAGACTCACCATTCCTTCTAATCCAACTCTTCTTCTCCTATCTAGGCAATTGTTCCAGAGTGACCTTCGGATTCTTTCTGACAAAGGACCTAGTATTCCTCCTCTTGTCCATGATTTACAATATATATCACTGGTTCTTAACCTTTTTGACTCACCACCCACCTAGATTGAAATCTTTACTTGAAATACAATAGGAAAACAAGAGTGCACTTACAACCTTTATCTCTAGACTCTCCCCTGCAGAGTCACCATTTTGTTGGGAGTTCCCTTTGATCTTCACTTGCAGATTTATACTTTGATGGATAATTTTAATATAACTTTGACTCTATCACCACTCCAAAGTCCACAAGAAAGAGGGCCAATTAACAAGGATCAAGAGAGATCCTCTGACACTTTGAGCCTTATTTCTTAGGCAGGTGTACCCTTGATTCACTTCTTGAAAGGAATCACTAAATGATATACAACTATATACTCTTTACTACTGCTTTAAGATTTTCTCATTTTGAATGTTTTTGTGTGTGGTTGATGACAATGAAATACCTCCAGAGGATGGACCAGTGCCTTAACCTAGGGAAAAGAGTCACCCAATTACATACATCAATTGAATACCTTAATTCAAACATAATTGAATCTAGGATAAGTGCTTTGCCTATTACCCCTCTCCCTAAGACACAAGGACATCAGATTCCTGCTTGGTTGCAAACTCACTGAACCCACCTAAAAGACTTTAATCCTAACTTTGTTAGGAACTCAGAGATGACTTCACAATACTCTTTGTTTACCATATGCTAATACACTTTGTGACATTAACATATATAAGCTTAGAACTGAAACAAGAAGACATGCACAAATGCAAGATTGGAACTCAATAACATCCTCATTAATATATTCAGAATGAATACACAATCAGAACAACACAAGGATAGGAAAAGACACAAAATCCAGCTCCTCTATTAGTAAAACACCATGGACAACCAGCCTGGGACCAAAGAAAGTTTTGGAACCCCTACTCAGTCAAAATTTTGCAACTTATACTCCCTAGTCATCTTGGAATTCTCAAAGAGAATGCAACAAGCTATGGATGACTTAGGGTTAGGGTTTCAACCACCCAACCAACTGGAAATAGTCAAAAATTTATTATAGGGGTGGAAACCTAGGCAACCAGGAGAAAGAAAATCTGGAATGATCCTCAATCATGAAAATTTCTTTGTGAAGGTACTGAGAATCATGAACAACACTCAATATGTCAACCCTACAACACACCTTGAGTACAAAACTTCATAGTACAAACCCTGCAGATGATCACTCAACACCTTGGACCACACTGCAATGGCAAATAGATCATCTCTCACCAACACTAGTCGCTTCTCCATTGAATTCTAGTCCTTCTAGTTGTAGGAAACCCTTCAAAAATTTGAATTTGAAATAAAACGGCTACTTTATGGCACTTTCAGCAAATCAATGGTCGATATTTGAAATCAGGTTCACTTTAAGTCATGACCGTCTGATGTTCATGTTTCGCGGGCTTTATGATTTACCTCTTAAAAGGGCCCCAGTCAAATTTAGCGAACTAGCGACAAAGGTTTCTGCTAGTTCATGAAACACTTTATCTCTTCGCCATTAAGTTTAGCCATTTTGCGAATGCTTCTTCACTGAATCACTAAAACACTTATAGAATCACTGCTAATTCACGCCAACGAGCGGAGCCTTTGAACATTGTCAACACCGTTGACCTCATTCATCTGGACTGCTAAACCTTTTGACCCCACCTGGACCCTCTTTATGCCATTTTTCACTACATCATTCATGGCTCATGCTCGAGCACACTAACAAAGGACCCACCCACCTAAGCCCTATAATCAGATGACAGGCATAAGATCTCATAGCCCAAAAGGTTCTATGTGCTTACACACCAACCATTGATGAAGAATCTCCTCCCATCTCTGACAACCTACTAATAAGAAACAAAATCAACGGATGGCACATAATCTTAAGCCTCTGACAAAACCCATAAGATTATATGCCATTCATTGATTCACTGACAGGATAAAGACCCACTGACACATCCAAAAACTAGGTCCCACTGACAGGTGCTGAGTAAGATTCGAAATCAATGAATGGCACATGATCTCAAAGGGGAAGAATATTCCTTAAGATCATGCACTGACCATAGATTGAAAAGCCTTCACTATAGGTCCAATTGATAGGATCCCTCTTAGCAACACATGGACCAATGAGAGAATGCCAACTATGCCAACATGGCAGTGGTCCCGCCTATTTGAGAAGCTCTGTCATAAAGGAGAATCAATGGACGTCTTAAGTTTGCAAGCTTCTAACACATCTCATGAGAAGATACACCCACCATCAGATGGAGATGGTGTCAGAGAGCCAGGCCTCGGAAAATAAAAAGCCAAAACATTAGGAAGTATTAAAGGGCAGGACATAGGGAAAATCAATGCCGAGGAACTTAGGAAAATAAAACAGCCAAGGAAACTTAGGACTTAGGAAGAATTAAAGGGGACCCCACCAACACATGAAAAACCTAACCACAAACCTGAAGCTAGTCATTTTAATTAGCACATGTGGATTAAAAGTGTTAAGGTTCCCTAAAAAGGTAATGCAACATTAGAACAAGGCCAGGGTACTTTAATTTTTTAGACCCAACGGCTACAATTTTGAAATTTTTTTCCTTAGGGTTTATGCTAGGGACCTAAAAACAATTATAGAGACTGACAAAAAATTGCTAAACCATGAAATTTTTTGCACGTGCTAATATCCTGACCAATCAAAAATGCACAGCTTGAACTACATGGTAGGATCCTACAACGGACCCATTGCAACACCAGTTAGCACTACGTGGACCAATCAAATGTGAGAACATCAGCAAGAAAGGACCCACTACCAAAGCCTCAAGAATAAAGCAAGATCAACAGTCGGTGCATAATCTCATGTGTCAGAGAAACTCCATGAGATTATACGCTAGTCGTTGATCTAAAAGGGACACAGTCTATCATGCCCCCTCTAAAAATTGAACAAGTCACCACTTCTCAACCAATAGGAAGCCTCCATGTAGGACAATGTGGTAGTGGACCCACTTGACTTTGAAGTGCTACAGGGAAAGGAAATCTATGGTTGTTGCAAGATCGCAAGCGTCTGACAAACCCTTCGCAAACTTACGATGACCATCAATCTTACTAAATTGGGACCCCATAAGCTGAGACCGCCAAACATTTAAGTGACTACATGACTAAAGGAAGAATAGACCACCCATTGAATCACTAACTACTGAGGACTTAACCATGAAAGATTGGGGTATTATGCGAACAAGGCATTCGCTGAATCGCTAGAAGGAAAAGGTAACCGCCGACTGTCTTGGAGAACTAGCGACCGACCAATGAAAAATTAGAGCACATGGGTATTCGAAACTTAAGTGGCTAATAAAGTAATAAGGAATTAGAATGAAGGCTTAGGGTTTGTAGGGTTATTTTCCCCATGACTATATTTATGAACTTTTTGACCTACAGACCAGGGATTAAAACAATTTGCAGAGGCCAGGGGACAAGGCACAACTTCATGAAACATTCAGGGATGCTTGGAAGGATAAAAATGGAGATTTTGGAACAGGTTTAGCCAAATTTGCATGTACATGGGAAAATTAAGGTAACATTTTGGCAATTTTTGCTGGATGTCAGCCTCCTAGACATGGAAAACTAGTGGCTTTGATACATTCATTGGGCATGGGGTCACCTCAGGAACACAAAAATTTGACTGAGAGACAAAAATAGAACTAGAGAGACAAACTTGTGCATAGGCACTTCTTGGAAAGTAGGAAACTAACCTAGAAAATAGGGAAATAAAGCAAGGACATATTTATAAGATTTTATAGGGAAGGACTAACCTCAAAATAGGGCTTCAAGTGGAAACCATTTACTATTATTGGAAAGGCATCTCCTTCAAGGGTTGATAGCTGGAAAGCATTGGATCCCTTGCACTCTGTTATAACAAATGGTCCACTCTAGAATGAATCAAATTTTGTATGTTTTCCAGGCTTGGATCTGAACTCTTCCCATTTGAGAACTACATCTCCAACTTTGAAATTCCTGACCCTGGCTCTTTTGTCAAAACTCTTCTTTGTTTGAATCTGATGAAATTCTATATCTTTCATGGATTTGCCTCTGAGTCCTTCAAGCTCCATAAGGTGAGCATACCTGATCTGCAAAGGATCTCCTTCCTCAAATAGGGGATATCGAGTAGCCAAGTCCAGAGCTGGCAATTCAGTTGAGATAGACAACTTGGCCTCTTTACCATATACTAGCATGTAAGGAGAATTACCAATGATTTTATTTGGAGTAATTCTATCTAGCCATAAGGCAGACCTGAGTTTGGTATGCCAATCCCTCTGATTATCTTGTAGAGTCTTTTTGATTATCCTAATCAAGTTCTTATTTGTTGATTTAGCCAAGCCATTTCCCTGAGGGTAATAATTTGAACTGGTATTTAGATAGATGCCATTCTTGACTACCCACTCTAAGACTTTGAGGCCTGTGAATGCTAATGCATTATCTAAAATTATGGAATTTGGAATGCCAAATCTATGAATTATGTCATTATAAAAACTAAATACAACATTCTCATTGGCTTCCTTTAAAGCAATTGCTTCTATCCATCTAGTGAAATAATTTGTTGCAGTAATTATCCACTTATGTCCTGCACTAGATGGAGGATTGATCATGCCAATGAAGTCTATACCCCACTTCATGAAGGGCTTCTCTGTTCTGATTGGTTGTAGGGGAAAGGCTGGAAGCCTCTCTTTTCCTGCAAACATGGCACACTTGATGCATTTCCTCACATAATCATGACTATCCTTAAAGATAGATGGCCAATAGTATCCAACCCTCATGATTTTAAAAGTAGTAGTCCTAGGGGAAAAATGACGTCCACAAGGTCCATCATGAAACTCAAATAGGACATCAGCTATATTTTTTGAATCTATGCATCTTAAAAGGACACCATTGTGATCCTTTCTAAAAAGAACTTCATCAATCAGCACAAAAGGAACAGATTGTAATCTATAATATCTTCTTTTTGTTGAATCCAAACCTACAGGACATTGTCCTGTCTTCAAATAATTGATCATATTAGGAAACCAGCTTGTTGCCTTGGCTTGTTCTTCTATAGAATGCACCACCAGAGATGCATCTATTTTCTTTGATTTCTTTGAACTTTCACCTCCTGCCAAATTCTCACAAAGACCTCTTCCTCTAACCAGCTTGGTAGTTTGAATGTCTATGTCATACTCCATCACCTTGGTGATCCAACCGACTCTTTTCTCATTTAGGTCCTTGGAAATAAAAAATTCTTTGACACTTGGATGAGTAACCCTTAAATGTACCTTGCTATGGGTCAACAAATATCTGAACTTCTTAAAGTTCTTCACCACAACAACCACATGTTTTTCTACAAAAGAGTATCTCTGTTCATATTCTTCTAAACCTTTGCTAAAGAAAGCAATAGGCTTCTCCAATCCTTCTGAATTTTCTTGGGTCAGCATTGCAAATATAGCATCATGACCTCCATAAGCATAAAGGATAAAATCCTTACTGAAATTTGGGTTTAAGAGAGCAGGGTCTTCTGTTAAGGCCTCTTTGATAGCTTGGAAATTAACTCTCCCTTCTTTGGTCCAACTAAAAGCTGAACGCCTCTTTCACATGGCTGTCAAAGGCTTTAGTAAATCTACAATGTTAGGCAAGAGCCTCCTAACAAAATTAATATTTCCTATGAAAGATTGGAGACTTTTCTTATGGTGTGGTAAGGGTAGCTCTAGGATGGCTACAATTCTCTTAGGATCTACTGTGGTCCCTTCTTTGGATACTACATATCCTAACAATTTTCCTTCATAGACTACAAACACACATTTCTTGGGATTAAGAGATATCCCAAATTCTCTACACCTTTCAAAGATCTTCCTCAAATGTTTGATGTGATATACTACATGTTTAGAATAGGTAGTTATGTCATCCAAGTAGACCAGTACAAACTTGTACATTAGGCTCTTAAAGGCCATATCCATTTCCTTTTGAAATGTAGCACCTACATTTGACAAACCAAAGGGCATCTTTTGATAAGCCATGGTTCCCCACTTGGTTGTAAATGCAGTCTTGTATTGATCCTCTTCATTCACTAAGATCTGATTGTATCCTGAATATCCATCCAACACTGAAAATATCTCAGATCCAGAGACACATTGCATAATTTGTTCCATTGAGGGTAATGGATGGCGGTCCTTTAAAGAGGCCCTATTAAGATCCCTGAAGTCAACACATAACCTCAAGTCCCCATTCTTCTTCCTGATAGGAAAAAGGTTGGAAACCCAACTAGTATGCTTAATGGGGTAGATGATACCACTTTCTATTAGTTTGAGTACTTCTTTTTGCATAAGTGGCTCAAGCTTGGGATTAACAAGCCTTTTCTTTTGCCTCACTAGTTTGGCATTAGGTTCTAATTCAATGGTGTGTTGAGCAGGAGTAGGATCAAAACCCTTGAGGTCTTCATAGTACCATGAAAAAACATCACTGAATTCTTTGAATAATTGTACGTAATCCTACTTTTCCAATTCAGTGTTCACTTTTCCAAATTGTAAGCTCTTACCTAGTTCCAACTCTAGGTCAACACAATGTTCCTATTGGACTACCAGGCTAGCTTTTTTCTTCTTAATTTCATCATCCTTGTTGAAGACAGTCTCTAAGGTGACAAGACCTCTAGGCATCTTATTGGACTTTAGTTGGATCACTTGATCACCATAATTTTGTGATAGCCTATCTTGATTATGCTCTGAAAAGACATCTTCTTCAAATAAGAATTACATAATTTGTTCATCATTGTCAAACACTTGCCAATTGACATCATTATCAGGGATAGAGGGTCTAACAATCACTTTGATATGCTATTGATCCACCTCTTTTGAAATGATATTTGGAATGTCATACTGAGATCCAACAACAGCTAATCTATCTGCATTTTGATTTAGCTTTCTAGGGATAGCAACAATATTGAAAGCACAAAAATCTTCAATTGCATCCCAAAATCTATGTTTGTATGCTCTCAAGGTGTCATTTTTGGCTACACTTATCCCTCTTACTTGGCTGACAACTAATTCACTGTCACCATAAAATTTTAAGGCCTTAAGCCCTCTTTTCCTAGCCCACTCCAGTCCATTGACTAGACTTTCATATTCTGCAGTATTGCTAGTGGTGGAGAAATTGAATCTAAAGGCAGTATAATACCTTTCTCTTTTTGGGGACACTAACATAGCACCACCACCAGAACTGTTGTCACTAGGGATTGCACCCATGATGGCTAAGCATGAAACTCAGCAATCCTGTGAAACATGGGAATACTCTCAAGATGTGGGACTATTTCTTGAGAATAGACCTCTGGATTAAGGGCCGGCTTCCCCATTTGTATCACCTGAACTATACTAACTTTGAAAGGAAAGGGACAGAGGGTTTTCATAAAATTGAAAACAACTAAATCTAACTTAGGTGATTCACCAAACTGGATAGATCCACAAACTGAAACCAACTCACAGTATAACTCCAGCACATAATAAGGATTCCACAACTTCCTCAAAGATGATTTTCTTTTAGAAAAACAATCAGGTGCTAAATGTGAATGAGAAGGAAAGATGATTTTCACAACTCAACACAATATAATGCACACAGATTTGAAAACATTCCAGAACATCAACTCTTGCAAAACCATCAAATGAACATAGTACTATGCAAAGGATCAAATTCAACCACAATACACAACACTAAACTCATTAACAACCTCTCAAACTATAGAAAAAAAAGGGACAATTTTTCTATTAGCTAGAATAAAAAAAGGAGCTACAATATCAGATTGCTTGACCAGAGCTACAAAATTCACCTGCTAAGAAATGAGGGAATGAAGAACTAACCCCAATCACCAAAAGAGAGAGGCATATAAAGAAAATCTCTAGAATCTACCATCAAGACCACCACCTCGCCAAGAATAGAAAAGCCTCAGCCATGATCTCATCACTCTGAATCTCGGATGCCCCACTCCCAAGAAAATAGGGGAAGCAGAAAAAGTGGAGTCCCTGAAAAAGGACTAGTCAAAGGAAACCTATGACCCACTAAGTCATGTAAAACAATGATATTCTGACAGTGGTTTATAAGAACACCACATGTCAAAATACCTTACAATGAAACTCTTGCATTAACTTATAACATTTTGAAAATATTCCCCACTTTAACTAAAACAAGTGGATCTTAAATATATTTCGAGATATTTTCAACTCAAAGATTGAGGAAAATATCTAAAATATTCACATCTTAATTAATATCCACATTTCCAAAATAAATTCAATCCTAAGGCCCATATGAAAAAAAAATAACCCCATCCCCACATGCTGAATACATGATTGAAATATCATTATCATCTAAGTCAAGAAAAATGATTACCATGCTTGGGCACCTAAGGCATTAATTAATTAATATAATTATCATAAAAAGACAATTATATTAACACATTAATAAAAAGCATTTACCAAGCCTGTGGAAAAGCATATCAAAAGGGGGTAAATGATAACTCAATCCTAAAAGGGGGAGACAATATAAGTGATATGTCACATATGAAAACCCTACATTCGAAGGGCGTATCTCTACAATCACAACACATGGAAACTCCTAAAAACATGCATCTTTGAATGGCAACTTCCAAAACTTTTGAAGCTTGAGAGGCAACCAATCATTCTGGAATAGAAACATCTCTTGGCAACTATGAGGTAGGCATTGTTATCTTTGCAATTTGATAGCATTTTTGATGTAGCTCGGCTATGAATTCATATCTTTGCAAGCTAGGGCATACAATTTAGCTCTTTGAACCTTGCTTTGAATTTTGTTTCTGAATTCACTGCATCATTCTCTACAAATGCATTGTTTTGATGTTGAATGAGGGCATATCTTTGTATATCTTTCTCTATTTGAAAACAAGAAATTAGGGCATGGTTAAATTTTGGGTCTCTGTTCAGAACAAGCCTGAATGTGGATCCTCTATTTTTTCGAGGGCAATATTTACTATTTCCTTTTATTGCATTGCATAAGCCTGAGGGATTAATCTAGGGCACATGAGGCACAATGCTATTGCTATTGAAGCTTCATATCAATGTGCACTGAGGGCATTGGAATGTGAAATCCCATTGTTGAATTGGTTTCTCTCTATTATAGCATCATTTGCTCTGTGATGTGCATTTTCATGTTGCATTTTTGAAGGAATATTGGACTGTTTGCATAGCTTGAGAATCTTGCATCTGTACATGGGGTATTTTGGATTGCTCTATGTTTATCTTTCCTTGCTGACAGCATTTGATATGTTGAAACTCTTTTGTGTATGTTAATAGCACTGTATATATATAGCCCAACAAACCTTGAGGCTTGTTCTTTTTGCATGGTATACTGTATATTAGTTCCAAAACATACACTGTTCTATTTTTCATACATGGCTTATTGCTGTTGCATCAATTTTTGTTTACTGTTGTATGTATACCCCTGCATCCTATGTATGGTTTGAGAGCTAGCTCCTGCACACCTGGGTACATGAACTAAGCACTATTGCTTGTATAGATAACTCGATAGTATCAAAGTCTGCATTGTGCCATTGTTGGGGGCCTATAAAACATGTTTGTTGTTGATGATATCATGAAATGCATTCAAGTTCCCTTGTCTTAATCACTTATGCTTAGCCACTGATAACATATCATGCTATATAAAAGGTTAGAGAAACCAAAAATGCAAAATTGCTTGCCCATATGAATACATTTCATACCATGAAATTGATGATACTAGGCAGATGCATGTATCCTGTAAGAATAAGACCCTCTGTATTGCTGAACCTATCATTGTTTTCTTATTGCATCCTGAAATAGTACATTCACTATTTATACATATTGATATCATGCCTTTGATTGCACAAGATGCCAGGGCACTTGTAGAATGGGACCATCTCCATTATTATCTCAAATGATGATATGCCATGTTTGTTGGACCAATCAACTAGATCTCTCCTAAATTCATAATGCAGATTTATCATACTCATGCTATAACACTTAAAGTATTAAATGCAGCTTGAAGCACACATGCATTGAATTGTAACTTGAAACACCATGTGTTGTACCTTTTTCTGAACTTTTGGATGTGTACCCTCAACTATACAATATGACCATCTATGCAACAAAGTGCCCTGTAAGGCTTGTGTATTTTGCAAATAGCTCTATTCTATCCTTGGTGCTAGTGTTCTGATCACTTACTGAATGCCTCTCCACATGAGTCAGTGCCTCTCATTGAGATAGTTAGAGTTGCCAGAAACTCTGTGGGAATAGAGCTTCTGACAACCCTCACCGGTTCAGTGTAGGGTACTGGGAGACTCAATACTGATCATGGGTGTTGTAACCAGTATCTGCACATGGGACAAACACATTAGTAAAAACAATGGTATTTCTTTTTATTTCCAGAGGCTCCTTGATGCACATGCCCTGAGCATAGCCTGTGCCATAAGTGCATGACTGAGTACATGTATGCATGTTTATAGATGTTGTGGTACCATTCATTTCTTAGATCCATTGGATCTAACCCCTTTTTCTTCTCTCTCTATAGGTTCAAGATCACATGAGCACACCGGGGACACAGAAGATCAACTCCCTACTAGGCAATGTCTAGTACCCCTACATCTAGCTTCATTAATTTTGTATACTTTCACTCATTTATGCAACTCTCTCATTTTCTATTCTCATGGCATGTGTGAGCTCATATGAATGTTTTCTTTTTAGTTCTCTCTTTTCTGTACAACATATTCAAGATATGACATGTAATCTCAGATGCAGTAATACTTTCTTTCTTTTCATGTACTTGCAATTAATGAACACAAATCTTAATCAAGACCACATAATAATGCAAACTAGGGTACAGAGTACATCTAGTAATTAGGTTTCCCAAAATGTGCAAAAATATGGCAACAAGAACCATGTCTACTTCTAGTTCCATCAAAAAATAGTTCCCAAACTTGATTGTTTTGATCCTCTGAATCATGTCCTCTTTGAGAAGGCTTGGCTCTATGACATCATTTTCCTATATCAAATAACTTCCCAAACCAAAATCCCAAACAAGATTTTCTTGGGCCTGTGAAGCTCTTTCATCTAGAAAAATATCAAGGATACTTTCTATCTTTGTGCTTGCTTCACTAATGGTTTGGAAGTCATTGTCATCAAATATAGGGTAGTTTACATTAATGGTATTGGACACATATGGTTCTATATGGCATGTTGCTAATGGTTCTGATTTAATAGTGACCTTGGTCCCATACCTTGTATGAAATAACATGTGGGACTAGTCAGAAGATAGATACCCTCCTATCTTGGCTATGAACTCCCTTGAAAGACATATAGCAAATAATGCAGGGAGATCTATGATATATATATCAAGGAGCATGGAGAAATTAGGACTAGCATGTAGGATTAAACTGGTATCCTTAGCTACACCTATAGTATTGATTGAGGATCCATCAAGTTGGGTAACCTTCTTTTGGAAGGGTTCATACTTTAGTCCTAATTGGTCAGCTACTTTCTTGGGCATTACAGTGCTAGTAGCTCCACTATCCACCATACAATTATGTACTAAAGATTTTCCAATAATTAAATATACATAAAAGGGAGGTGGCTTTGAATTCCTACCTTGTGTGGCATTTCCTTCGGAGTTGCTACTTGGAGACTCCTTTTCTTGATTAGGTTTAGCCAACACTGGCTTTGCACCCTCTTTTGCAGGTTGAGGAGTCATCACTTCTGTCATGGCCCTCTTCAAAATTTCAAGCTGTCGTGGAAGAGCCAAAGAGTCCCACATGGACATGGTGACATTCACCTTCTTCATGTTGTCTACAATATTGAAAGGTGTCACTGTGTGTACTCTTTGTTGTGTCTTTGGCATGATGGGCTCCACTTCTTTGGAATGTTGGCCTTCCTTGCTTGTAATGATAGGAGCCTCCCTAGGTGTGATGGGATCAGCTTGCTGTAGTGGCTTTGCTAATGTAGTAGCTTTAGCATTAGAATCTACTCTCTCCTTGTCTTGAGCTCTTCTCTTTTCTCTTGTATAGGCAACAAAAGAAACCTCATCATTGACTCTATTGAAGTCTAGTTGCTCCCAATTGAAAAGAGTAGTCTCATTCTTTTGTGATTCTTGTTGAGACATTGACCCACTGGATGAAACCTCTGATTGAGCTTGTGAGGCATTTTGAACCATTAGAGCTTGGTTCATCCATCCATTTGAACATGTAGCCTAATTGTGAGGCTGATTACAAGGAAAACACCATTCATTATCCATAGCCATATTATTTTGACTAGGAATCATATCCCTCACTGGGTTTGTAGAATTTAGAGGTGTAGGGTTATATGGTTGGAATGGTCTCTAATTAAAACTTTGTCTCTTCCCTTGATATCCTCCTTGGTATGGTGGCCTATTTTGTTGATAAGGCTATCCTTGATTTTGATATTGCTGATTAGGACCTTGGCCTTGTGGCTGAAATGGTGGTTTATTTCCTTGACTATTCTTTATTTCTTACAGCTCTTGAGAGAAACTAGTCCTCAGCTCTTGGCCACTGGTACTAGCCTGAGGGGCCAATATGCTATGAGTAGGGGTAAATGGGGGTACTTTTGTAGGTACAATGGGCTGAAGGCTTGGGAAAATGGGCATTGGTGGCCTTCTAGCAATCATGCTTGCTTGGATAAAACAATTTTCAGCCCTAACAACTATGTCAAAAGCTTGGGGTAAAGAAGTACCACACATGGATTGGATCATGACAAAAATTTGACCATTCAAGCTTTGCAATTAGTATAGGAAAGCATGGTCCAATGATGGCCTTACTGATACTAGAATTCTATTCCATGTATTAAAGAATCTACTATTGTAGTCTATCATTTTCTCTTGAGGGTCTCTCTTAATGGTTGTTAATTGCTCAACTAGAGACAAGTTATTTGATTTATCCTCAAAATGCTTACTTAATGCATCTCCTAATTCATCCCATGAAGTAATAGAACCAATAGTTAGAGTCCTAAACCATTCAAGAGCCTTACCTTTTAGAGAGGCTACTAATAATTTGGTGGCACATCCTCTTGAGTTATGTTGTGTATGCTGCAGATGGTGGTCACATCACTTATGTGTTCAAAAGTAATTGTCTACCCTTCACCAGTGAAATCAGGTACACCCTTAAGTGCCACCAAGGGCACATCATGATGTTGAAAAAAGGCTAATGTACTCCCTTGGTTGAATGGTACAAAGGCAAACTACCTAGCCATTGCAGGAGTTGGAATTTGAAGGTTAACAACTATATGAGTTGTATTTGCTGTTGGATTTAAATCCTCTTCTAGATCTCTACTTAGGGATCTGCCTCTTCTTCTGGAATGGAAGGGAAAAGGTCTCCTTTCTAAGGTGTCAGGAGGTGTAGACTGAACTCTCCTTGTAGGGGATGTTCTTTGAGTTGACCTGCCTTTATGACTTCTTCTTGAGGGCAACTCTGAAAATTTAGTGGGCTTTGAGCTCCTAGTCTCAATCTTTCTCATAAACCTTAAACAAGGTTGACCTGGATCTTTGAAATCAATGGAGTCACCAGATATACCTGATCAAACAACTTCTTGAAGTTTGTATTATGCAATCTATATATCAGAGATAACATAATCTTCAACAATGAACTTCTTTTTTAGTCCCACCGAGCATGCCAGAATTGTTATACACTAAGTTTGCACCCTTATTTCAAGCTCTCATAGTCTTGATAACCTAGTATAACATGGGAATCATTTCTCGGTTGTGGGACCTATGCTAACTGAGATGAGACCTCCAGGTTCTAGGCTAGTTCCTCTTGGATAATCACCTTAATTTTCTTCTAGACATGAAAAGTAAACTTTAGAGGGAAAGGGATAGAAGGAATGCTTGGAAAGGGAAATGACTAAAATCAAACTACCTACTAGGCGATACACCAAAATTAGGGTTTGGATCTTAGTATAGAGGATGAAATTAATGAACAACTTAGGTCTAGGAGGTCACAACTCACTGAATAGGCTTGCATAAGTGTTTCATAGAAGGGTCTGCAATAGAAAGAGGCTATCCGGGGAAAAAGAGAATTTCACAAACAATAGAATTATTGAGGGTTTAGACACAATTTATGACCTACAAACAAACACTCACCTCTACAACTCAGCATAGGAATCAGACAAGATTGTTAGGGGGTTGAAGTATGCCCACAAAAGCATTCACATCCAATCATCCACAATAATACACAATAGTTTCAGAAAGAGAGAGGGATCAGGAACCCTAAGATATCACTGAAAACATCATATAATTTAATCTAATAAGAGATCATTCAAACAAGGAAGCATAGGGACATGAAGGATTGTCACAAAATACCTCTGCAATGTTTTTATTATCAATGGGAACTTTACAACTATATAAGCTAGAGGGTAGAAATGATACAACAGATGACCCTTTAGAAAAGATGAATTTATTCTACAATTGTGAACCTCTCTTTTTATAGAAAAAGTCAATTCTAAGCTCAAAAGCTCCAAAAATACATTATATACATCCCCCTCTTGCATGCAAGAAAGAGTCAAAACCTATAGGGTTACAAGATTAAACAATGATATCAAACCCTAGGGTATTGATCACTTATTAATGAAAATCTCTGAGAACACTGGTGATCAAATCATATCTTTCTTTGTGTGTTGATCCCTCTGAACTGAAAACACCTGCAGACACAAAAACCTTGACCTACCAACCCACCTGCACTTCCACTAAGCCATGAAGGCTCCAAATCTGATTATATTTCCCTAGGAGAGGTACTACTTGAAAAGGTGGCACCAAATCTTTCTAGCACTTCCTGTTATTAAAATGTGGCAAAGGACCCTGCAACACTGGCCAACAGTCACTTCTATCATCTTCACAACCACAACCATCCTGAGTCTTTATTTCTTAAGCTACTCGACATCATTCATGGCTGAAAGAACGTAAAACCCTTGCAGAGACATTTGAATTTTGAAATATAACAGCTAGCGGTAGATTTTAAAATGTAACCATCGATGAGAAACCCTTCCTAGAAGATGAACAACCATGATGCACTTTAAAATAGCTTGAAAACCTATCTTTGACAAGTCAAATGCCACTGTGAAAGTTAGCAACCAATGAAATGTGAGCAAATCAGCACATCTGACAAACTTGAACCCACAACTTGCAGAAAGAGCATCAGATGGTTGTCTCAAGATCGCAAGGGCTTGGAAGATCCCTTGTGATCAAGCGAAAACCATATATCTTTAGTCTATTGACATCCCCACAGATACCCTAATGTGGTCCTATCGATAGAGCCCAGCTATCGTCTGACTGACCAATGAAGAATGAGCACGTCAGAAACTGAGGACCCACCTGACAGAGCTTGGAGATAAAGTAAGATCAACAGCGGGTGCATGATCTCATGTGTTAGAGAAACTTCTTCAGATCATGCACCAACTGTTAGATCTTTAGTCAACTAACAACCGTCGGGCCCGTGCTGACATGGCGTCGAAACATAAGTCCTGACCAATCACAAATGCACAACTTAGACTTCATGGCAAGACCCTACAATGGACCCACTGCAACACCAGTCACCACTACGTGGACCAATCCAACATGAGCACATGAGAAAGAAAGGACCCACCATTAGAGCCTCAATAATAAAGCAAGATCAACGGTCGGCACATAATCTCATGTGTTAGAGAAACTCCATGAGATTATACGCCAGCCATTGATCTAAAAGGGACACAATCTACCGGGGCCGCTCTGAAAATTGGACAAGTCACCACTTCTCAACCAATAGGAAGCCTCCATGTAGGACAATGTGGTAGTGGACCCACTTGACTTTGAAGTGCTGTAGGGAAAGGAAATCTATGGTCATCACAAGATTGCAAGCGTCTGACAGACCCTTCGCTAACTTACGATGACAACTAACTTATGACGACCATTGATCTTACTGAATTGGGACCCCAGAAGCCGAGATCACCAAACATTTAAGTGACTATGTGACTAAAGGAAGAATAGACCACCCACTAAATTTCTAACCACTGAGGACTTAACCGTGAAAGATTGGGTTATTATGCGAACAAGGCATTCACTGAATCACCGAAAGGAAAAGGTAACCGTCGACTATCTTGGAGAACTAGCGACCAACCAATGAAAAATTAGCACACATGGGTATTCAAAACTTTAGTGGCCGATAAAGTAACAAGGAATTAGAATGAAGGCTTAGGGTTTGTAGGGTTATTTTCCCCAATGACTATATTTATGAATTTTTTGACCTGCAGACCAGGGAGTAAAACAATTTGCAGAGGCCAGGGGACAAGGCACAACTTCATGAAACTTTCAGGGATGCTTGGTAGGATAAAAATAGAGATTTTGGAATAGATTTAGCCAAATTTACATGTACATGGGAAAATTAGGGTAACATTTACTATAGGAAAAATCTATAAGGATGAGATATGGTGTGATGTTATTCCTATGGATGCTTGTCATATTTTTTGGGGAAGGCCATGGCAGTATGATAGGAAGATCATGCACAATGGGGAGAAAAATACATATGACTTCTAGAAGGATGGCTCTAAAGTGACTCTCTTACCACTTAAGGATGAAAGGAAGAATGAGACCATGTTGTCTACAAAGGATGTTGTCAATGCATTGGTAGTAAAAAGAGGAGAAGAACTAGAAGACATAATACCACATGATGCAGTAAAGATACTAGAAGAATTTGCTGATGTTATTCCATATGAGCTACCCGATGGTCTCCCACCAAAAAGGGATATACAACACCATATCGATCTGATCCCTAGAGAAACTCTTCCTAATCAAGCAACTTATCGACTGAACCCAACACAACATGCAAAGCTCAACAAACAAGTAATAGAACTAGTTGAGAATGACCTGGTTAGAGAAACCATGAGCCCATGTGTTGTGATGAAATTGTTTACCCCAAAGAAGGATGGAACATAGAGGATGTGTACTAAAAGTAGAGCAATTAATAATATTACTATCAAGTATCAGTTTCCTATTCCTCGTATAGAGGATATGATGGATGAATTAGTAGGGGCCAAATACTTCAACAAGATTGATCTACAAAGTGGATACCACCATATTTGAATTCGTGAAGGAGATGGGTGGAAGACATCTTTTAAGACCAGGGATGGCTTGTATGAATGGATGGTTATGCCATTTGGGCTTTCTAATGCACCAAGTACATTTATGAGATTAATGAATACTATCTTACGACCCTACATTGGTAAGTTTGTTGTAGTTTATTTTGATGATATCCTAATTTATAAAAAAAACAAAGGAGACCACCTACAACACTTGAGGATCATCTTGAGTTTACTAAGGAAAGAGAAGCTCTATGCAAATTTAAAGAAGTGCAGATTCATGAAAAATAGTTTGACTTTTCTAGGCTTCATCATTTGTGAAGATGGTGTTTAGATGGACCCAAAAAAGGTCAAGGCAATACTAGAATGGCCTAGTCCATCCAACATAACAAGGGTAAGGAGTTTTCATGGATTGGAAACCTTCTATAGAAAGTTCATTTAGAATTTTAGCAATATTGTAGCACCCATCATAGATTGTACAAAAGGAAGGGAATTCACAAGGACAACAGATGTTGAACAAACTTTCTAATTCTTGAAGAAAAAGGTAACTGAAGCTCCTATATTGGCATTTCCAAATTTTGATAAAGTATTTGAAGTAGAGTGTGATGCTTCCCATGTTGGGATAGTTGCTATTCTTAGCCAAACAGGTAAACCAATAGCCTTTTTTAGTGAAAAGTTAAATGATGCAAGGAAGAACTATTCTACCTATGATTTAGAATGTTATGCTATTGTTTAAGCCTTAAGGCATTGGAGGCATTATTTGGTCCCACAAGAATTTGTACTATTTACAGATCATTTGGCCCTAAAATATGTGAACACACAAAATAAATTGAATAGTAGGTATGCTAAACGGGTGTCTTTCTTGCAAGGGTATAATTTTGTTTTGAAGCATAAGTCTAGAAAGTAGAATTAGGTTGTTGATGCCCTAAGTTGGTGTGTTACAATCATAACTACAATGGAAATAGAGGTCATTGGTTTTGATGCTATTAAAGTTTTGTATGAGGCTGATGATGATTTTTGGGAAATTATAGAGAAGATTAAAGAACCAAGAACTAATCTTTTGGATCACATGAGAGGAGAGTACTTTATGCAGGATGGTTACCTCTTTAAAGGGAAACAACTTTGTATACCAGTTGGTTCCATGAGGGAAAATATTATCTAGGAATTTCATAGTGGTGGTTTGGCTAGTCACTTTGGGAAGGACAAGACAATAGCCTTGGTTGAAGACAAATACTACTGGCCAAAACTAAAGAGGGACATTACTAAGTACATGGCAAGGTGCAAAATCTGTCAAGTGGCTAAGGGTCACTCCCAAAATATAGGAGTGTATACACCTCTACCTATACCCATCGAGCCATGGATAGATGTGAGTATGGATTTTGTATTGGGGCTTCCCCACACCCAATGAGGTACATATTCTATCTTTGTAGTTGTTGATAGATTCTCTAAGATGGCTCATTTTATTGCTTGTAAAAAAACTAATGATTCCATAAGGATAGCCAACTTATTTTTCTCAGAATTTGTTAGACTCCATGGCATTCCAAAGACTATCACTTTCGACATGGATACTAAGTTTTTGAGTCATTTCTGGAGGACCTTATGGAAGAAGATGGGAACATAGTTACAGTTTAGCCTTGCCTATCATCCCCAAACTAATGGGAAAACTGAGGTAGTCAATTAGAGTTTGGGAAACCTGTTACGGTGCATTATTGGTGAAAAGCCCAAGCAATTGGACTTGGCATTGCCTCAAGTAGAGTTTGATTACAAAAGTTATGTTAATAGATCAATTGGAAAATCTCCTTTTTAGATCGTATATGGTAAGAATCCTCAGGGTGTTTTGGACTTTGTACAACTCCCTGTGCAAGATAGAATTAGTGATTATGGGGAAGCATTTGTTGAACACCTTCAACAAGACGTGAGGAGTAAATTATAGGATAGCAATGAGAGATATAAGGCTGTTGCAAATGCTAGTAGAAGGAAACAGGTATTTAATGCAGGTGATTTGGTGATGGTGTACTTGAGGCATGAGCGATTTCCCACTAGCACATATCATAAGTTGAAATACAAAAGGATAGGTCCTTGCCTAATTTTAAAGAAGATCAATGCTAATGCTTATGAGGTTTGTCTACGAGATGATCTAGATATTTCTCTTGTCTTTAATGTTTCTGATTTATATGCATTTCATGGACAACTACTTGAGCTAGCTAGTATAGATAAGGTGGATTGGCATCACTACCTTCCAAGCAAAAAGAAGGAAAAGATTGCCCACATTCTGGACAAGCAGTCTACAGTCACCCAGAATGGTCATTACAATAGGTACTTGATTCAGTGGGAGGGATTACCAGCAACATATAGCATCTGGATCTTAGAATGGGAAGTGATGAAATTGGACCCCACAAAGTTGCAGTAGTTCATAGGAAACCACTTCCAGGAGCTATGTTCCTTTAAAGAAGGGGAGAATGATGTAGGGCCCTCCGTAGGTCATAATCTCATACAAAAACTTTCAAAGGTCATAACTTTTGACTCAAGTCTATGTTTTTGCTAAAAAAATTTGGGTGTGTGCCTCAGGTGGTGGCATTTGTTTTGCCAATGATCTCAGATCAATTAGGGTCCGTTTTAGCACATTTTCGGGAGCTCAAAGTTTCATCTCGGGCTCTAAAATCAGATTTTAGTGTTTTTTCTCTAGTTTTTAGAAAGTTATGTTTTGTAATAAATCCAAAGATATGTTTCTAATTGTTGCCCAAAATTTCCATTTTGCAAATTTGGCCAAGTTTCCAGGTCTTTGTTTTTATCCCACCCTGATGCAGCTTGTTTTCACTTGCGAAATAGATCCACTAAGTTTTATGATTTGTGCTCTTGGCCCCATGTTCTTTGATGTATTGTCAAGCCCCAATTCAGATCACACACCTTAATTCACAAAACCTAGGGAGATATTCAATTTTTCATGCTTGCAGGAAATACTGGTCACAGGGTTCCAAAAGCATTCAGTGTCGAAAACTCTCTGTGTTTTTGACCTTCACTTTGAAAACCCAAGATTTTTTGACCTTCAAGCAAAAACCTTGGTTGTTTTTAGCCTTCCCATCTTTGCAGTTCTTCTTTCCTGATGGCAGCATTTTCCATGTGCGCAACTCCGACCAGGTGGGTCCTAGCTTTGGGGTGTCAGCGTAGAAAAGAAATCTACAGTGGTCGTAAGATCTCATGGGATCTTTCAACCCCATGAGATCATATGATAACCATTTATGTGGTATCAGTGAAATCGGTGGTGGACTCAAGGTACAAGTTTGCGGTCAATAGGTAGTATCTTCTAGTTGGTCACATGATCGCATGGGAACTTCCGATCCCATGCACCCATGCGACTAACCACCTATGGTTATGGTGGTTACAAGTCATCAACAGTCAAGGTGGGGTAAAATATAAGCTTGTCACATGATCACATGGGATCTTCCGATCCCATGCAACCATGCGACAAGCCTTCGACAGTCAACAAAACTTTCAACTCCGGCAGTTTACGGTCTCGAGTGGTGATGTGTCCGGTCTGCAGTGGGCCCAATAACATGTGCCCCCATAGATTCAAGATCTACGGTGGTCGCATGTTTGCATGGGATCATGTGACTGCCGTGGGATCCTTCTAATGCTTTCAAGAAGTGTTGATGTGGGTCCAGCTGACATGCGGGTTTCCTGTTGACCCATGTAGTTTCCAGGTGGCAGATCTTGTGGCCCTGATGTCTTATGTGGTAGCGGAGATAGTTTTAGTGGCTGGTCACATGATTGCATGAAGCCTTTTGGGCTCATGTGATCATGTGACCAATGTTCAAATTCAAGTAGTGCAGCCTTTTTTGCGGGGCTTTCTTCTAAGGAAGATGTTTGCAGGCGTGGGTAGCTCAAAGAATTTATGTTGCAGGACATGCATAGTTATGGAAAATGATGAAGAAGTCTGGGCAGCCATCAGGGGTCAACTCTTTGTCCCAGCAAGGTACCAGTTTGCACATTCATGGTGAGACTTTTGTGCAGGAAGGTTGTTGAGTCGAGGCTTTTTGTCTACAAGCAGGATCAGTATAGGATTGGACACACAAGGAAAGATAAATCTGATGTGTTGGGATATTTTTAGAAAAGCATTTATGATCAGAATTGGATCGACCGAGGGTTTATTATTAAATTGTAAATCTTGTAACCCTGGTTAGTTTTTGGACTCCTGCCTGCGTGCAGTGAGTGTTGTATATATGGTTTTTTGAGAGCCTTAGTGCTCAGAGTCCAGCAATTGTAAAAGGAAAGCTTCTTTCTCAGAGAGCAATTTGTAGCATGTTTTCTACCCCTTTTGCTTTCTACAATTGTAATTTTTATTGATAATTCAGATACTGAAGATATTTTGTGACATTTTTCTTGTCCCTATGCCTTCTTGTGTGAGTTATCTCTTATTGGTTTTCACTATTTTTACATGTTTCTCAGTGATAGCATAGGGTTCTTGGTCCTTCTCTTTTTTTGCAAATTTTGTGCATTGTTGTGGGTGATTGGATGTGAATGTCTTTGTGGGTATACTTTAACCCCTTAACAATCATGTCTCATTCCTATGCCCAGTTGTAGAAGTGGATGTTGTTTGCAGGTCATAAGTTGTGCCTGAATCTTCAGTAATGCTATTGTGTGTGAAAATCCTCTTTCCCCTGAATATCCTCTTTCTATTATAGACTCCTTTTATGAATACTTATGCAAGCCTATCTAGAGAGCTGAGATCTCCTAGACCTAAGCCTTCCATTGGTTTCATTCCTCTATACTGAGATCCAAACCCTAGTTTCAGTGCATCACCTAGTAGGTAGTTTTCTTTCAGCATTTCCTTTTCATGCACTCCTTCTATCCCTTTCCCTCAAAAGTTTACTTTCCTATCTAAGAGAAAACTAAGGTGATAATCCAAGAGGAACCAGCCTAGAACCTGAAGGTCTCATCTTAGTTAGCAATAGGTCCCACAACTTGGAGATGATTCCCAAGTTATACTGAGTTATCAAGACCAAGAGAGCTTGAGAAAAGGTGCAAACTCAGTGTATAACACTAATCTCAAATATTAGTTGGCAATTCATTCTAACTTAGTCGAGAGCATGTTTAGGGAAAATCTTAGCTTTTTAGGTGTTGTTTCAAAAATTACCAAAAATGGCAAAAAAACACCTGTGGAAAAAAACTACCAAAAAGGGTAATTTTTAGATTTCTTGTTTTTTCTAGTTTTTGGGTTACTTAAGAGTTTGTAGTGAATTGTAGAGGCAGTTAGTGATGAATGAGAAATATTGAAGGTTTCAAATCTATGTTATTGTCTTGTGATTGAATTTATTGTTAACAGAGTGTGTTGTGCTACATTAATGAGACTTTCTCCGATATTTGGAGACACTTCTTGTTCGAATCCTTCATTGTCAACTTGGGCTAGGTTCACTCTGGATGGCCCTCCTTGATTTCCATCTTGCATATTAAAATTAGAACACTTGAAGGCCCTGTGTCCTCCACATCTAGAACAAGTGAACAACCTTCTTTAGCCTTTCCATCCTCTTCCATTACCATAGCCTCTACCACATTGAAATACCCTTCCTCTTTGTTGATTTGATGGATTTTGACATGATTCTTCTTGTTTCTCACCTCCTTGATTGGAACTTGAGCCTCCTCTATATGGATTTGATGTACCCCTTCGTCCTCCTCTATTTCTTTGATTGTACTGCCTATTTTGTTTTTCTTCAGCCTTGAGAGCCAACTGATAGCCATCCTCCATGTAGTTGATCTGATGCATGCTTATCTCATCCTAAATAGTGTATTTCAAACCAGTCACATACCTTCCACCCATCTATTCATTACTTTCTTGATGTTCTATATAGATGGAAAACTTATAAAATGCATCTATATAATCTTGCATAGAAGACAAATTTTGTTTCAAATTCTGAAACCTTCAGAAGAGTGTTTGAGCATAATCCGCAGGTAAGAATTTTTCTCTCATTTTTTTCTCCATTTTGCTCCATGTCTTGATTTTATCCTTGCCTTTCTTTGTTTGTTCCTTTTGGAGATGATCCCACTAGATCATCACACGTCCCTTTAACTTTGTGCATGCAAACCTCATCTTCTTTTCTTCTGTCATAGACTTCCCTTCAAAAAAAATTTCCATCTCATTTAGGTAGTCTATTAGTTCTTTTGGCTTAAGACTACCAGCATAGTTGGAAATGTCAATCTTTATTGCTTCACATCTTCCTTCTAAATCCCTAAGAACTCTATCTTCATAGCTCATTTCTTCCAGCCTTTCTTCTATATTTTCTTCATTTTGGTCAGCACCTCTTCGGTTTTCCTCTTCATCAGATTCATTCCCTCTATGTATTCCTTGATTATCTAGTTGCTAACTAAGTCATTCAATTTTCCTCTATATATCCAACATCAATCTTTGCATCTGCATGACACCTCCTCTTCCTCTTCCTCTTCCTCTCCTAGCCATCTTCCTGCTTTGATACCAAATGATGTAGTCCAAACCCTTCAAACAATAACTCAAAAAAAATAATAGAAAATAGGAGTTTCAGAATGCCAGATTCTTCATTAAA
>BSBK01006510.1:385000-421464 GCA_027943335.1 Chamaecyparis obtusa
CACCAGGAAAGTCGTAGACCAGGGGACACTAGGCTCCCAAAGAGCTAGGTGAAAACTCCCACCGTAGGAATGATAGTCCCCAAGCGCTAGAACCAGAATCACATGGCTCCTTCCCTCCATCATCATCATTGCCTCCTTACCCTCCCTCTACAGTTTCCCCTTCTCCATTTCCGCTGCAAACCCTAGCCCCTCCTCTGCACACGCTGCTCCTGTTCCCACTCATCTTTTTTGGCACATTCTTGTTATGCAAAAATCTATATATAATTATTCACTAGGTCTACCTCTCACTAAATATAAGAGGAAAAATTTATGGTACTTGAACATTGGGTAAGTGCAAGAAGTTGTGTCTAAACTCGGGAGAAGTTTACTAGACTTGGAAAATGTCACTATAAATGTGTATACATTTTCATAAAAAATGTATGTGTATAGGTTATAGCACCAAACACATAAAAAATGAAATGTAAACATGGTTATGAAATTCACACATGTTTTGAACTGCAAGCACCCGAGCGTAAAATGGGTAGCTGATTTTTAGAAAATGTGTACGCATTTTTAAAGTATTTTATTTTTTTAAAATGACATTTCACTTATTCTTACCTCAACCAATTGTGACAGAGATCTCTAGAGAGGATGTGTACCCATGTTTAGTTCCTATGAGAAGCTCTCTTACACATTTCTATTCCTTTTCTGGGTATGTATATTTAACATATATATGTTATTATTCATTTTTTAATTATTTTTTTGGCAAAAATGAGTAAATAATTAGAGCTTCATATGATTTTTATATTGATAGTGTAGAAAAATATTTTATTTGTACATTAAAATATTATTATATGAGTATGTGCAGGATCATGGTATGCCAAACTAGTCCCTTAAGTGGTGATGAAAATTCAGAAAATTAGGGTTAGAAAGGTTGGCGTAAAAATTTAAACAAGTTATAATATTAAATAAAAAATATGTAAGAAGAGAATCTGTATAAAATTGAATGTAGTTTATAAGATACTATCCCTTTTTTGAAAATAAATTATTCTATATGGTGAAAATTTCAAATTTCAATGCAATACTATAAAAACATCAGGAAAAAGATAAGAAGTAGGTGTATGTCTGACCACCTTAAACATAATCAAAAGATAATATTTGTTTACAAGATTCTAGATATAAGTAGTAGACTCATGTTTGAATGTGACACATATTTTTTGGTAATTGTTTTCCAAGTAAGTAATTAATTATGATTTTCTACTATAACTTTTTGAGAATATAAAAACTTTTGTGTCTGACCACCTTAATTTGGTCTAAACTTCATCAAATTAAAAAAAAATATTTTTTTATTGTATTAGGAAAAGACTAGAATGTGGAAAATATTTTAGATTTTAAAAATATTATACCATTTGAATGTTATAGCTATTTTCCAATCAGTTTATCAATAATATAAAAATATCAAGAAAAAGATAAGAAGTAGGTGTATGTCTGACCACCTTAAACACAATCAAATGATAATAGTTTTTTACAAGATTCTAGATATAATTAGTAGATGCACGTTCAGATGTGATGCATATTTTTTTATAATTTTATTTCCAAATAAATAATTTATTATGATTTTTTTGCTATAAATTTTCTAGAATATAAAAGCTCTCATGTCTGACCACTTTAACTTAGTCTAAACATCATAAAAAATAAATTTTAAAAAAAAATTATTCTTGTATTAGGAAAAGTATAGAATGTGATGCATGTTTCAAATTTAAAAAATGTTATACTATTTGAAAGTTATAGTTATTTTTCAATCAGGACTTCTTTTTCACATCGCCACTTTTTGGCATACCATGATCGTTCACATACCCATATTATGTTTTTATAGTTCATCAAACCTTAGAAAGCACAAAAAGCATAAAACCATCAAATTATTTACATCTTTATTCAACATGATATCCGTAGAAAAATAGACTTACAAAATTTGTGTGTAGTGTTGCTCCATGACTAACTAGCATAGAAGATGCAAGAATGTCCTATTAGAGCCCTCTTAAGGGATCTAAGATATATCTCTAGTTCAAATGCTCTCCATTTATAAAATAAATGATACTTGTCAAACATGAAAATCCACACATGGAAGGTACCTGATGTGAAAAAACAATGGTAGTAGACTATTTGTCCTAAATCTAAAAACTTAAACAATAATTTACATATAATATTTTAATAATCTTATATCAGGACCAAAAAATATCATTCTATTTCACACATCTAAAAAACTATATTGTTTGGACTTCAATTTCAATTTTTCATTTTGAAATGTAATATACATTAGTTATTATGAATATAAAAGTAATAATAATTAAAAGCCTTTTAAAATAATTTTTTTATTTTTATGAAATTTAAATTTGAAGTTTTATTAATTTTGTAGTATTATAATTATTTTTTATTATATTGATAAATAGTTATCATTTTGTTTTCTTCATAAAGTTTCTAAAGTAATTCTCTTTTTATATAAGTTTAAGCTATTGTTTTTACTTTTCAAATATTCATTTGATAGTATTAATTTGTTAAGAAAGATATTTCAAAATGTTATTGTGGTGTATAATAATGATAAAGATAATTTTTTCCTTTTTCAAATCTAATTATTTTATATTATCATTAACACGACATGCAATTCAACTCATTGTTATGTTACACACAAAAATATAATTCTAATAAAATTATTGTAATGACTACCAATATTGTGTTTTAATTGAGAGGAATAGAAAATGTAAGAACATAGGAAACATTTCATAGTTAATTACCTTTATTTTCAATTAATAGAAAAGAAAAAAAGGATTTTCAACTAATTGTACATACATCCATGAAGGATTTAAACATCACTATAATTATATCTTTTGACTCTTGCTTCCAAATGAGATAGAGTCCTAAGGACTTGGAGGTATTTTACTCCAAGTGAAGCTCTTCGTTCACCACCTGCATGAAGATGATCCATACTATTCATAACTACTCTTATTGGAACATATTTACTTTGCAAATGTTTTGACCTAACTTTTCTTAAATTTCTAATTTTCCTATTAACATTGCTTTTTGGATTGTTGCTACCATTTCTAGATATTGAATGAACCTCCATGGATGGTAATCTTCCTTCTTTTTCAATTATAAGTACACTCTCCAAGTGAAACTCGAAGATCTCATTGATATAAAATAGATAGCTACAATTGATAAGCCAACAAAAAACTCACGCGTATGCCTTTAGAAGAATTGTATATCCTATAATTCAATAATGACGTACAAAGAGGTGTTGGGGAGATAATAAAATGTGTTCTTCTTATGCGATTCCTTTTCACTCTTTATGTAGTGATACATACATCAATGTGTTAGCACTGGTAAAATTTTTCATGGTTCTACCCTTTTTATTCTAGTCTCTGCAGTATTTTCTAGGTCTCTGGCATAAAACCCTTGTTAAAATTCAAAAATCTAGCCATTACCTAAGAAAAGCCCTAAGTGCGCCCTATTTCTTTTCTATTTTTATGTTACTTTTTGGGCCACTTAAAAACCTTACATCCACATGTGCTTATTAAAAGACCACTTTACCATGTTTGCGGTTATGTTTTTCATATGTTGGTGGGGTCCCCTTTAATACTTCCTAAGTCATCAAGTTTAATCTTTCCTAAGTTCCCAGCGCCCGGTGATTTATTTTCTCCTAAGTTTGACTGCTTAATATTTCCTATGTTTCAGCCTTAAATTTTTCATGGGCCCAAGCTCTCTTACACCATCTCCATCCGACGGTGGGCATATCTTCTCATGAGATGTGTCAGAGGCTTGTGAACTTAAGATGGTCGTTGATTCATTTCCATGATGTAACCCTTTGAATGCAGGCGGGTCCACTGCCAGGTAGGCTCACGTGGTGGTCTATCATTCGTCGAAATGTCCTTTAGGGCACGACGGGCCTGGTATCTCAATCAGATGATTCTCGATCGACGGTTGGCGTATAAGCGCATAGAATCTTTGGAGCCTTTCAGATCTTGCACCGGCCGTCCGATCTTCCAGGTGGTATAAAGTTCTTGGTGGATCCACATGCCAGATAAGCTAATTTGATGCTTTCTAATTGGTCCATAGGTGAGTGACTGGATATGATGTCAATGGGACCTGAGTTAGGGCTTGCCAGAGGGTCCTGACATTTTTAGAAGATCAATAATGGGCATAAGTTCTCATAGAATGTGTCAGAGCTATGAGATCTTATGCCAGCCGTCGATGTTACTTTATTCTTAGGCAGCAGTATTAGGATGGGTCCAATTTCCAGATGGTTTCTATGTGCCACGGTGTGCTGAGTTGTTTTCTTTTCATTCATCTTCCTAGTGGTGAGTTGGATTATGTCAGTGGGGCTAGGGTTTTTGGAGGTTCAGTGGGTTCTGACAATGTCAAAGCATCGACGGTCAGCATATGTTCTGAAAGGTTTTCTCTGACACATGTGAAGATGCGCCAACCATTGATTTCATATCCTGTTAGAGGTTTGTCAGAGTGGCGTAAGATTCTTCATCTGATGGTTGTCTTAAGTTCTGAAAGAATCTCAAAAGTCTTTGTGAACTTGAGATAGCCCTCGATCTTCTTGGTGTGGGCCCAATAATTTTTTCTTAGAGGTTTAGTGGAGTGGATAAAGTTTTTAGCAGTGTCGATAAAGTCAAGGGGTTCGCTCATTCGCATGGTAAAATGGTCATTCTCTAAATTGTCTGGCGATTCAATGAAGGAGGGTCGCGAAGTCACTAAATTGTTTAGCGGTGGGATGAAATACTCCATGAATTGGTGAAAAGCCTTATTTCCGGTTTGCCAAAAGATAACCCTGGGATATTTGTGCCAGTTAAGTTCATGACCGTGCAGTTGCACAACTAAAGATAACTATTAAGAAGGAAACCCGCAAAGAGATAAGATCTAACGGCCACGACTTAAAGTTAACTTGATTTCAAATTGTGATCATCGATTTACCACAGAAGCCATAAAGTGATGGTTTATATTCAAATTCAAATTTTTGCAGAGGGTTTGCAATGTAGAAAGTACCAGAATTCAATTTTTGAGCGGCTAGAGTGGGTGAAAATGGTTGTCAACTATTGTAGTGTGGTCCAGGCTACCATGGGTAGTTGCAGAGGAATGTCTTGTCATGGAAAAGTAAATGAAGTAGTACTCAAGATGTGTTGCAGGGATCATTTTGGCTGGATTTCTTGGGTTTTGTGATGATTTTGTACTTGGGACCAGTACAGGGCTAGATAGCTATTGAAATTGAACTATTTGGAACTCATCGGCTGCGGCTTGGTCCCTTTCATGTCTATGTTAACTCCTCTGTGGTGCTAGGTGGTTTTAAATTTTTGAATTGGGAATGATCATTATGCTTGTATTGTTACCCTGGTATAAAGGGAATTTTTGTGATCATTCAGGATTATTGGGAGTTAGGTATTCAAATCTTTTGGTTGTGAGTCCTCTTCTTAGTCTGAATGGTAATGATTTGTTTTAGTATTTGTTGACAATAGAAATAAAGTTGCAGGTCTAAGCTATAGTTTGCAAGCATGGTTTGCTTGGATTGATTGTATACACTTGAGGATTCTTCATACTTAATGCAGATACATGATTCTTCTCTCTCCTTTGTGTCAACACAGATAGATTTTGAACTTTCTAGTTTATTACATATTAATTTATGTATGTGTCTTCATTCTTGAGTTCTGATCTAGGATTAGATGAAATAATGCTCTAGATGGGACATAGATTTATCTCTTATCTATGTAAGGATATTCTATAAGTAGTAAAGGATATTGTAAATGTATTTATGGTTTTGAATCTTAGATATACTCTGGTGTGTGCACGTATAGTTTTTCTAAGAGATTCTGCCCAATGGATGAGGCACTAGCCTAGATGAGTACTTCTTTATTAACATATATTGATTAAGGTTGTTATGATTCAAACACATAAATTAAGAACCATTCCTAAACTTTAAGTCTTTGGTTGTAATGTTCTACACTATAGTAATGGAGAGTCAATGAATGTGAGGTTAGCATTTAACACTTTCTTACTATTTAATTTGTTGTTTAGACCTAGTCTTTGGTGTGTGAAGTATAATTTTCACTAGGTTAGGTGCACCCGCCTTGGTTTTGCAGAGCCTAAAGGAGAAGAGGGCAGTCTTGTCCTTATAGTTGGTCTAGTTACCCTAAGATCCGTATACATTTTGGAGCTAACCATTTCTAAAATCTATCTGAGGGTATATTGGCAGCCTAGGAGCATAAGTGTCATTTTGAACACCAACAAGATGGAGACTCTCATAGGGAAATGTTACACAAGTTTATTATAACCAATGGGTCATCATTGGAAGAAATAGGGTTATTCTTGTTCCTTGTCTTATCTAGCTCATTTGGGTATTTTGTAAAGTGAGGAAGTTGTATTGTAATATCCCCAATATACTTGGGTGGCGACTCAAACATCTCTACAACAGTGCTAGTCAGTGGATTTATTTTATCAAATGAGTTATAGAGCTACTAGGTCTCGGAGAAAAGAGCATCCTAAAGATATAATGGAAGAAGGTATTCCAAGCACTTCTAGGCCTAGTTAGACAGGGGAAGGAAAGAAGAGAAGAAATGTCTCTCATACTTGGAGAGATAAGAAATATACAAGACAAGGGACACAAAAGTGTGTAGCAATGATCCTCCTCCTCTAACTTGACACTAGCTGATGTCAACTGTGTAGCCAGTAGATTAAATGCATTTAAATGATCCGTTAAGGATCCACCTTCCTCCATTTGCAGAGAGTACAACTTCTTCCTTAGGAACAACTTGTTCACTAGAGATTTGGCCTGATACATGGCTGCAAGTCTTTCCCACAAACTATTTGCAGTTTTCTCATCTAGAACATTCAGAAGAACTGCATCGGTTAAACAGAGTCTTATGAGACCCTTAGCTTTACGGTCTTTGATATCCCAATCTGCTTGAGCTATAGTTGCTGGTCTTGTAGCATTTGAAGTCAATTCCCATAGGTCACGATCTTCCAACATGTCTTCCATCTTGAGTTTCCACAACTCAAAATTAGTGCCATTAAATTTCTCCACCTCCATTCTTCCATATGATGAACTTGCCATCTCAATCTACAAATAAGATTCAGAATGCTATGCAAAAAACTCCCACTCAAACTTGAGATTAGCTCAAAAAACCCTACCCAACAACTAGGATCAAAAGTTGATCAAGCTCTGATACCACTTGTAAGGAAACTCAGGTGCGGAAATAGCTTCCTACGCTAATCTCTATAGGAGAGTATTGTGCAAATTCTTATAAATCCTTACAATTTTAGATTCGTTAACTACTTTAACAAAGATATTACAACCACATACCATGCATATAGAAAAATAGAGAATGACACAATGATATACCCTGGGGAAACCTTTCAATAAAAACCCCAGTACTCCAAAACCTGCACAATGTATTGATCAAAAATATTATAGCTTACAATACACTTGCAATGCAAGTTCTTTCAGAAGATTTCCAAAACCTTGAAGACAAATCATGACAGCATAAAAAATGTTCCAACCATACACTCGCATCACCTCTCTTCGCAACCCTAAAAAAGCTTATATCATTTGCTTCACTTTTTAGGGTTACTCCCAAAGATAACCGTATTAGGGTTTTACCATTCTCTGAGAAAATAGGAACCCTGAACCCCACGATTGGGGAAGAGTGTACAGTACTCAAATTTATCAGTTGCCACATGTCTTCACCTATCATTGAATCTTCCTGACATAGCTCTTACATGTCCCAGGAATCCATCATAACCATTTTAGCCATGATCTCCTTACACACAATTCAAGATGCCGACACATCAACATTATTTGCAAGAAAATACATTTCACAAACAAATAATAAGAATAGGAATCATCCAAGGTTGAGACACCTTATTCCTAACAATCTTGTGCCTGTCATTGGATTAGAATCTTGGCTTAAGTGGGTTCAACGTCAGGGAAGAGCCGAGGTGTTTGCTGATGAGGTGAACGAAGAAAATGAGGGTTTGACATGTGGAAATTCTGGGCCTACGGTTAGTAAAGCTTTCTACAAATTAGTGACTAAGGGTTTCTCATGTTCACTTAATGTAACCTGGGGTTATTAAAAGATTTAGCTATTCAGTGACTGCATTGTTCGCTGAATCGCTTGACCCAACTAGAGTTAAGAAATGTATTTCATGACTTAGAATTCTTCAGTCGCATAGTCGCCAAGTAACTTAAAGAGAAAAGGTCAAAGTAGGTCTAAATATGCTGACATGCTTGATGCTCATTGGTCGAGACTTCCTGATGTGGACTCAAACTTTTCAAAGGGTTTTGTGACCATTTCAAAGTTAATCTAAGCCATTTGTTTGCCGGGAGATAAAGGATATCGATGGACACATTTTAAAATGATCAGCTAGCCGTTAAAAATTCAAACTCAAATAGTTCTGAGAGGTTTTTGCCAGTATTTAATTTTTAGGCCACAAGTGGTGAGGTAGTTCAGAAAATTTATGTCTCTAGGACATTCGCAGTTAAAGGAGGATGATGAGGAGGTCTGGGCAGCTGTCATGGGTCATTTCTTGTCTCAGAAAGGTACCAGTTATGCATTCATGGTAAGACTTTTGCAAAAAGGTAGATGAGTCCAGGTTGCTCATCTGTAGGTATTTTCAGTTTAGAAGGATCAACACGCAAAGAAAGATATGATTTGATCATCGATTCTTAGAGATTTTCATGAATAGGTGATCAGTACCCCTGGGTTTGATATCATTGTTTAACCTTGTAACCCTAGTTAGGTTTTGACTCTTGCCTACATGCAAGAAGGAGGTGTATATATTGTATTTTTGGAGCTTTTGAGCTCAGAGTTGAACAATTGTAAAAGAAATTCAATTTTTCTTACGGGTCATCTATGGTATCATTTCTACCCTATGGCTTATACAGTTGTAAATCTTTCATTGATGATTCAGATATTGTAACTTGGTATTTTGTGACAATTCTTCATGTCCCTATGCTTCCTTGTTTGAGTCTTCTCTTATTGAATCAAAGTATATGTATGTTTTCAATGACAACTTAGGGTTCCTGATCCCTCTTACTTTCTGCAATTTGGTGAGTTGTTGTGTTTGATTTAATTTAGATGTTTTTGTTGGTATACTTCAAACCCCTAATAGTCTTGTTTGAATCCTACACCGAGTTGCAGAAGTGAATGTCTACTTGCAGGTCATAAGTCGTGTCTTATGTTCAGGCCCTCCTATGGAACACTTATGCAAGCCTATTCAGTAAGTTGTGACCTACTAGACCTAAACCTTTCATTGATTTTATTCCTCTATACTGAGATCCAAACACTAATTTTGGTGTATCACCTAGTAGGTAGTTTTCTTTTCAGTCATTTCCCTTTTAAGTACTCCTTCTATCCCTTTCCCTCAAAAGTTTATTTTTTTCATGTCTAGAAGAAAATTAAGGTGATTATCCAAGAGGAACTAGCCTAGAACCTAGAGGTCTCATCTTAGTTAGCATAGGTCCCACAACCTAGAGATGATTCCCATGTTATACTAGGTTATCAAGACTACAAGAGCTTGAGATAGAGGCACAAACTTAGTGTATAACAATTCTAGGATGCCCAGTGGGACTACAGAAGAAGTTCATTGTTTGGAGATTATGTTATCTCTGATATACATATTACATAATACAGACCTTTAGAGGTTGTTTCATCAGGTATATCTAGTGAATCCAGTGATTTTAAGGATTAGGGATAACCTTGTTCAAGGTTTATGAGAAAGATTGAGACTAGGAGCTCAAAGCCCACTAAATTTTTAGAGTTGCCCTCAAGAAGAAGTCACAAAGGCAGGTTAACTCAAAGAACATCCCCTGCAAGGAGAGTTCAATCAACACCTCCTAATACTTTAGAAAGGAGACCTTTTCCCTTTCATTCTAGAAGAAGAGCTAGATCTCTAACTAGAGATCTAGAGGAGGATTCAAACCCAGCAACAAGTACAACTCATATAGTTGTCAATCTTCAGATTCTAACTCCTACAATGGCCAGACCATTTGCATTTGCACCCTTTAATCAGGGTAGTCCATTGAATTTTTCCCAACATCATGATGTGCCCTTGGTGGCACTAAAGAGGATACCTGATTTCATAGGTGAAGGACAAACAAATGCTTTTGAGCATATAAGAGATGTGACCACCATTTGCAGCATACACAACATAACTCGAGGATGTGGCCACAAAATTATTAGCAGCCTCTCTAAAAGGTAAGGCTCTTGAATGGTTTAGAACTTTAACTATTGGTTCTATTACTTCATGGGATGAGTTAGGAGATGCATTAAGTAAGCATTTTGAGGATAAATCAGATAACTTATCTCTGGTTGAGCAGTTAACAACTATTAAGAGAGACCCTCAAGAACAAATGATAGATTACAATAGTAGATTCCTTAAAACATGGAATAGAATAACAATCTCTGTAAGACCATTAGCTGACCATGCCTTTCTATACTACTTGCAAATTTTGAATGGTCAAATTTCTATCATGATCCAGTCTATGGGTGGTACTTCTCTACCCCAAGCTTTTGACATAGCTGTCAGAGCTGAAAATTGTTTAATCCAAGCAGACATGATTGCTAGAAGGCCACCAATGCCCATCTTTCCTAGCCTTCAACCCATTGCACTTGCACAAGTCCCCCCATTTACCCCTATTCCTACTATATTGGCCCCCTAAGCTAGTACTAGTGGTCAGGAGCCAACAAATAGTTTCTCTTAAGAGTTACAAGAAATAAAGAGTAGTCAGCAAACTAGTATACAAGAAATGACCAACTTGTTGCAGACCTTGACTAAAGAGGTCACAAATATAAAGAAACAAGGTCAAGGAATCAGACCACCATTTCAGCCACAAGGCCAAGGTCCTAATCAACAATATCAAAATCAAGGATAGCCTTATCAACAAAATAGGCCATCATACCAAGGAGGCTATCAGGGACAAAGGCAAAGTTTTAACCAGAGACCATTCCAACCATATAACCCTGCACCTATAAATTCTACAAATCCAATAAGGGATATGGTTCCTAGTTGAAATAATATGGTGATGGAGAATGAATGGTGCTTTTCTTGTAATCAGCCTCACAATCAGGCTACATGTTCAAATGGATGGATGAACCAGGCTCTAATGGTTCAAAATGCCTCCCAAGCTCAATCAGAGGCTTCATCCAATGGCTCAGTGCCTCAACAAGAAACACAAGAGCATGAGACTGCTCTTTTCAATTGGGAGCAACCAGACTTCAATGGAGTCAATGATGAAGTTTCTTTTATTTCCTATACAAGAGCAAAAAGAAGAGCTCAAGACATGGAGAGAGAAAATTCCAATGCCTAAGCCACTACATCTATAGAGCCACTGCAGCAAGCTAATCCCATCACACCTAAGGGGACTCCTACCATTACAAGTAAAGAGGTTCAGACTTTCAAAGAAGTGGAGCCCATCATAGTGAAAGCACAACAAAGAGTACACATTGTGACACCTTTTAATATTGTAGACAACATGAAGAAGGTGAATGTCACCATGTCTATGTGGGACTCTTTGACTCTTCCAGGACAGCCTAAAATTTTCAAGAAGGCTATGTTAGAGGTGACAACTCCTCAACCCGCAAAAGAAGCTGCAAAGCTAGTGTTGGTTAACACTGATCAAGAAAAGGAGGCTCCAAGTAGCAACTCCAAGACCAATTCCATTCAAGGTAGTAACTCAAATCCACCTCCCTTTTATGTATCTTTAATCATTGGAAAATCTTTAGTGCATAATTGTATGGTAGATAGCGGAGCTACTAGCACTATAATGCCCAAGAAGGTGGCTGACCAATTAGGACTAAAATATGAGCCCTTTCAAAAGAAGGTTACACAACTTGATGGATCCTCAGTCAATACTATAGGTGTGGCCAAGGATACTAGTCTAATCCTACATGATAGTCCTAATTTTTCCATCCTCCTGGATATATACATCATAAATCTCCCTGCATTATTTGCTATATGTCTTTCAAGGGAGTTTATAGCCAAGATAGGAGGCTACCTATCTTCTAATTGGTCTCACATGCTATTTCATACAAGGTATGGGACCAAGGTCACCATCAAGTCAGAACCATTAGCAGCGCACCATATAGAGCCATATGTGTCAAATGCCATGAATGTAAATTGCCCTATATTTGATAACAGCGACTTCCAAACCATTAGTGAAGCAAACACAAAGATAGAAAGTATCCTTGATATTTTTCTAGATGAAAGAGATTTAGAGGTCCAAGAAAATATTATTTGGGATTTTGGTTTGGGAAGTTATTCGATACAAGAAAGTGGAGTTATAGAGCCAAGCCTTCTCAAAGAAGACACTGATTCAGAGGATCAGAGCAATCAGGTTTGGGAACTATTTTTTGATGGAGCTAGAAGTAGACGTGGTTCTAGTGGTGGTGCTATGCTAGTGTCCCCAAAAGGAGAAAGGTATTATACTACCTTTAGATTTAGTTTCTCCTGCACTAGCAATACTGTAGAGTATGAAAGCCTAGTCAATGGACTAGAGTAGGCTAGGAAAAGAGGGCTTAAAGCCTTAAAAGTTTATGGTGACAGCGAGTTATTTGTCAGCCAAGTGAGAGGGATAAGTGCAACCAAAAATGACACTTTGAAAGCATACAAACATAAAGTTTGGGATGCAATTGAATATTTTTGTGCTTTGAATATTGTTGCTATCCCTAGGAAACTAAACTAGAATGTAGATAGGTTAGCTGCTATTGGATCTCAGTATGATATTCGAAATAGCATTTCAAAAGAAATAGATCAATAGCATATCAAAGTGATTGTCAGACCATCTATTCCTAATAATAATGTCAATTGGAAAGTGTTTGACAATGATGAACAAATTCTGCAGTTCTTGTTTGAGGAAGATGTCTTTTCAAAGCATAATCAAGATAGGCTATCAAAAAATTATGGTGATCAAGTGATACAACTGATGTCCAATAAGATGCCTAGAGGTCTTTTCACCTTAGAGACTGTCTTCAACAAGGATGATGAAGTTAAGAAGAAAAAAGTTGGCCTGGTAGTCCAACAAGAACATTGTGTTGAATTAGAGTTGGAACTAGGTAAGAGTTTACAATTTGGAAAGGTGAACATTGAATTGGAAAAGAAAGTTTATACCCAATTATTCAAGGAATTTAGAGATGTTTTTGCATGGAAATATGAGGACCTTAAAGGTTTTGATCTTGCTCTTTCTCAGCACACCATTGAATTAGAGCCTAATGCCAAACCAGTGAGGCAAAAGAAAAGGCCGAATAATCCTAAGTTTGAGCCACTTATGCATAAAGAAGTACTCAAACTAATAGAAAGTGCTATCATCTACCCCATTAAGCATACTAGTTTGGGTTGCCAAACTTGTTCCTATTAGGAAGAAGAATGGAGAGTTGAGGTTATGTGTTGACTTCAGGGATCTTAACAGGGCCTCTCTAAAAGACTGCCATCCACTACCCTCCATGGAACAAATGTTCCAATGTGTCTTTGGATTCGAGAGATTTTTATTATTGGATGGCTATTCAAGATACAATCAGATCTTAGTGAATGAAGAGGATTAATACAAGACTACATTTAAAACCAAGTGGGGAACCATGGCTTATCAAAAGATGCCCTTTGGTTTGTCAAATGTAGGTGCTACATTTCAAAAGGCAATGGATATGGCCTTTAAGAGCCTAATGTACAAGTTTGTGCTGGTCTACTTAGATGACATAACTATCTATTCAAAGCATGCAGCAGATCACATCAAACATTTGAGGAAGATTTTTGAAAGGTGTAGAGAATTCGGTATATCTCTTAACCCAAGAACTATGTGTTTGCAGTTCATGAAGGAAAATTGTTGGGATATGTAGTATCCAAAGAAGGGATCACAATAGATCCTGAGAGAATTGTAGCTATCCTAGGGCTACCCTTGCCACACCATAAGAAAAGTCTCCAATCTTTCATAGGAAAGATTAATTTTGTTAGGAGATTCTTGCCTAACATTGCAGATTTACTTAAGCCTTTGACATCCATGTTAAAGAAGAGTTTAGCTTTTAGTTGGACCAAAGAAGGGAGACTCAATTTCCAAACTATCAAAGAGGCCTTAACAGAAGCCCCTGCTCTCCTAAACCCAAATTTTAGTAAGGATTTTATCCTTTATGCTTATGGTGGTCATGATGCTATATCTGCAATGTTGACCCAAGAAAATTGAGATAGATTGGAGTAGCCTATTGCTTTCTTTAGCAAAGGTTTAGAGGAGTATGAATAGAGATACTCTTTTGTAGAGAAAACATGTACTTGTTGTGGTGAAAAGCCTTAAAAAGTTCAGATATCTATTGACCCATAGAAAGGTACACTTGAAAGTTACTCATCCAAGTGTCAAAGAATTTTTTCTTTCCAAGGATCTAAATGAGAAAAGAGCTGGTTGGATCACCAAGGTGATGGAATATGACATAGATATTCAAACTACCAAGCTGGTTAGAGGAAGAGGTCTTTGTGAACATTTAGTAGAGGATGAAAGTTCAAAGAAATAAAAAACAATAGATGCATCTCTGGTGGTGCATTCTACAGAAGAGCAAGCCAAGACAACAAGCTGGTTGCTTGATATGATCAATTACTTGAAGACAGGACAGTGTCTTGCAGGTTTGGATTAAACAAAAAGAAGGTATTATAGATTGCAATATGTTCCTTTTGTGCTGATAAATGAAGTTATTTTTAGAAAGGATCACAATGGTGTCCTTTTAAGATGTATAGGTTCATAAAAGACAGCTGATGTCCTATTTGAGTTTCATGATGGACCTTCTGGAGGTCACTTTTCTCCTAGGACTATTGCTTTTAAAATCATGAGGGTTGGATACTATTGGCCATCTATTCTTAAGGATAGTCATGAGAATGTGAGAAAATGCATCAAGTGTGCCATGTTTGCAGGAAAAGAAAGGCTTGCAGCCTTGCCCCTGCAACCAATTAGAACAGAGCAACCTTTCATGAAGTGGGGCATAGATTTCATTGGAATGATCAATCCTCCATCTAGTGCAGGCCATAAATGGATAATCACTACAATAGATTACTTCACCAGATGGATAGAAGTAGTTGCTTTGAAAGAATCAAATGAGAGTGCTATATTAAGTTTTTATGATGATATAATTCATAGGTTTGGCACTCCAGACTCCATAATTTCAGATAATGTAGTAGCATTCATAGGCCTCAAAGTCTCAGAGTGGGTAGTCAAGAATGGCATCTATCTGAATACCAGTTCAAATTACTACCCCCAACGCAATGGCTTGGCAGAATCAACAAATAAGAACTTAATTAAGATAATCAAAAGTACTCTGCAAGACAACCAGAGGGATTGGCATACTAAGCTCAGGTCTGCAGTGTGGTTAGATAGAATTAACCCAAAGAAAATCATTGGGAATTCTCCTTATGTGTTAGTGTATGGTAGAGAGGCCAAGTTGTCTATCTCATTTGAATTGCCAGCTCTGGACTTGGCTACTCAATATGCTCTATTTGAGGAAGGAGATCCCTTGCAGATCAGATATGCTTAGTTGATGGAATTGGAAGAGATCAGAGACAAATCAATGTAGGACATGGAATTCCATCAGATTCAGACAAAGAAAAGTTTTGATAAGAGAGCTAAAGCCAAGAATTTCAAGGTTGGAGACATAGTCCTCAAGTGGGAGAAGTTCAGGTCTAGACCTGGCAGGCACACAAAATTTGATTCATTTTGGGGTGGACCATTTTTCATAATAGAGTGCAAGGGATCCAATGCTTTCCAGCTATCAAATCTTCAAGGAATTGCCTTGCCAATCTTAATAAATGGATTCCACTTGAAGCCCTACTTTGAGGTTAATCCCTCTCTGTAAATTCTTGTAAATGTGTTTCTTGTTTTCTTTCCCTATTTTCTAGGTTAGTTTCCTACTTTCCAAAAAGTGCCTATGCACAAGTTTGTCAATCTAGTTCTAGTTTTGTCTCTCTCTCTATCAAAGTTTTGTGTTCCTGTAGTGACCCCATGCCCATTGGATTGTTTATAGGCCACTGATCTATGTCTAGCAGGCTGACATCTAGTAGAAATCACCAAAATGTTACCCTAATTTTCATATGCATGCAAATTTGGATAAAAACTATCCCCAGGTCTCTATTTTTATCCTACCAAGCATCCCTAAAATTTTTATGATCTTGTGCCATGTCCTCTGGCCTCTGCAAATTATTATATTCCCTGGTTTGTAGTTTAAATATTTGAAAAAAAGTAGCTGTTGGTGTTCAAAAAACCCTAAGAGACCCTAGACCATGTTCTAATTTGGTCATTACTATATTCATCACTTAAAGCTCCCAAATTCCCACATGCACTTTATTTTCCTTCGGTCACCAGTTCTCTAAGTCTTTTGGTGGTTATCTTTTACTTTTGATGATTCAGTGACTGCAGCACTCCTCTTAGTCGCGTAATGTTTGGCGGTTACCTTTTCCCAACTAGCGACTCAGCGAAATGGCTAACTTCTCTTTAGTCACATAGTCACTAATTATTTGGTAGTCTCAGCTTATGGGGGTCCCAGTTCTATGGGATCCGATAGTTTTCATGAGTTTGTGAAGGGCTTTTCTGACACATGCGATCTCACGATAGCCATCAATCTTCCCTTTTCTCAGTGCTTCAAGCTTTTGTGGGTTCACTGCCATGGTGTCCTACTTGGAGGCTTTTTATTGGTCAAGGGATGATGACTTGTATTTTTGTCAGCGGGCCTAGGGATGTTAGAAGCTTGGAAATCTATGGTTGGCATGCATCTCATGAAGTGTGTCAGAGGTATGCGATTTTAAGACAATCGTTGATTCTCCTTAGTGACATAGCTCTTCATGCCTGGTGGGTCCACTGCTACGTGTACACAAACGGCAGCTTCTCATTGGTCCACATGGTAGTGATTCGATAGTGTATCAGTGAGACTAGGTTTCTAGTGTTCAAAAGGTTCTGACATCTACAGAGGATCAACGGCTGGTGCATGTCCCCAAGGAATCTTTCTGACACATGCGATCATGCGCCCGCCATTGATCTTACTTTATCTCTGGGCTTTGTTGGGTGGGTCCACGTTGTTAGATGGGCTGATAGTGTGAAGCATTTGATTGGTTGCTACATGCTGATGAGGACTTCCAAGTGGACCAATGTGTCAGTGGGGTCATGGCTTAATGAGGATCTATGGTGGGCATATGATCTGAAAGAATATTTGTAGGGTATGAGATCTTGCACCCACCGTTGGATTAGAATCTTGTCTTAAGTGAGTTCGATGTCAGGGAAGAGCCAAGGTATTTTTGCTGATGAGGTGAATGAAGTGAATGAGGGTTTGACATGTGGCAATTTTGGGCCCAGGGTAAGTAAAGCTTTCTGAGAATCAATGACTAAGGGTTTCTCATGTTCGCTTAATGTAACCTAGGGTTATTAAAAGATTCAACTATTCTGCGACTGCAATGTTCACTCAATCACTTGACCCAACTGGAGTTAAGAAATGTATTTTGTGACTTAGAATTCTTCAGTTGCACAGTCTCCAAGTAACTTAAAGAGAAAAGGTCAAAGCGGGGTCCAAGTATGCTAACATTCTCGATGCTTATTGGTTGAGACTTCCTGATGTGGACTTGAACTTTTCAAAGGGTTTTGCAACCATTTCAAAGTTAATCTGAGTCATTCATTTTCTGGGAGATAAAGGATATCAATGGACACATTTTAAAATGATCGGCTAGCAGTTATAAATTCAAATTCAAATAGTTCTGAGAGGTTTTTGCCAGTATTTGATTTGCAGGCCACAAGTGATGAGGTAGTTTAGAAAATTTATGTCTCCAGGACAATCGCAGTTAAAGGAGGATGATGAGGAGGTCTGGGTGGCTATCATGGGTCATTTCTTGTCTCAAAAAGGTACTAGCTATGCATTCATGGCAAGACTTTTATAGAAAGGTAGATGAGTCCAGGTTGCTCGTCTACAGGTATTTTTAGTTCAAAAAGATCAGCATGCAAAGAAAGATATGATTTGATCACTGGTTCTCAGAGATTTTCATTAATAGGTGATCATTACCCTAGGGTTTTGATATCATTGTTTAACCTTGTAACCCTAGTTAGGTTTTGACTCTTTCTTGCATGCAAGAAGGAGGTGTATATATTGTATTTTTGGAGCTTTTGAGCTCAGAGTTGAACAATTGTAGAAGAAATTCATCTTTTCTTGAAGGGTCATCCATGGTATCATTTCTACCCTCTGGCATATACATTTGTAAATCTTTCATTGATGATTTAGATATTGCAGAGGTATTTTGTGACAATTTTTCATGTCCCTATGCTTCCTTGTTTGAGTCTTCTCTTATTGAATCAAAGTATATGTATGTTTTCAATGACAACTTAGGGTTCTTGATCCCTCTTACTTTCTACAATTTTGTGTGTTATTGTGTTTGATCTAATTTAGATATTTTTGTGGGTATACTTCAACCCCCTAACATTCTTGTCTCAATCCTACACCGAGTTGTAGAAGTGAATGTCTGCTTGTAGGTCATAAATTGTGTCTTATGTTTAGGCCCTCCTATGAAACACTTATGGAAGCCTATTCAGTAATTTGTGACCTACTAGACCTAACCTTTCATTGATTTTATTCCTCTATACTGAGATCCAAACCCTAATTTTGGTGTATCACCTAGTAGGTAGTTTTCTTTTTAGTCATTTCCCTTTCAAGTACTCCTTCTACCCCTTTCCCTCAAAAGTTTATTTTTTTCATGTCTAGAAGCAAATTAAGGTGATTATCCAAGAGGAACTAGCCTAGAACCTGGAGGTCTCATCTTAGTTAGCATAGGTCCCACAACCTAGATATGATTCCCATGTTATATTAGGTTATCAAGACTACAAGAGCTTGAGATAGAGGTGCAAACTTAGTGTAGAACAATATGCATGCCACAATCATATGCAATCATGAGGGGCTCAAATTTGGGTGATAGATCATGGACACATTTATTGAAGGACTCATGATGTCAAAGTGTTTCTATCTAATCATGGTTTCCAATGTTATCTCATGGGACATGATGTTAAAGTGTCATAAATGCAAGGGTATAAATTTAGGACACTACATTTTTTGCCCACTTTAGTGAGCCAATCATTGTGATGGATTTGGTGCACTAAATTTATTCACATTAGAAAAAGGGGGAAGCAAATAGGTGCATAAATTACTCACTAAATATTCTTCATACTACTTATTTGTAGTACTCCTTCCCGCATGGCTATCTAAGACTTCCTCAATCTCCTCCTCCAAACTCGGAATCCGGATGCTACATTTATCTAGTGTTTTTTCTCCTATGTTCTACCTTCTTGATACTCTATTAAATCTGCAATATTGGAAATATGGGAAATATTGATTCAATTTGGTAGCTCCACCTCATACACATTCCCTGAATCATGCTTCTTTAGAGTCTTGTGCAAGGACCAAAAATTTTCATCTTCAACTTGTTGTAGGTTCCTACTGGGAAACCTTTTTTCCTCAAGTACACCATGACCTCATGCCCAACTTGAAACTCCTCATGCCTTGAATTCCAATCTAACTTATTCTTATACTATATGTTCATCTTGTTGATGTCCTCTCACACTTCCTCACATAGATTCTTGATGTTCTTTGTTAAGTCTTTAGCTTCAGTACTGGTCCATCTTCCTCAATTCTAGCATGGTCCTTGGACTACCTCCATACATAGTGTAGAATAGTGACTTGCGAGTGCTCTTGTTCATATAATTTTTGTAACCTAATTCTACCCATTTTAGGATTATGTCCCATCCCTTGGGTTTATCTCCTACTAACCATTTTAGTAGGTTACCTCAAGTTTTATTCACTACTTCAATCTTCTCACCAGTGTGTGCATGATGTGTAGAACTAAACTTCAACTTGGTCATTAGTTTCTTCCACAAAGTGTTACTTCTAAAGAGAATTAATGATTGTCATTAGTATCATTCAGTCATATAGTTAGTAAAGGAGACAAGATATGACAATCGGTCAATACACATAGCTTTTACACCAAGCAGAAGATAAGGTAGATCTCAAAGTCAACCGAATAAAGCTTTGACTGAGCACTCTGATCAAGATAAATAATTACCAAGTATTGAGTACAGTAGTAACTAAGAATTGATATGAACCGAGCACCAGGAAATTATCTAGTTGATCTCATTGGTACTCCTAATAGGGTAAGATCATCAGAAGTGATCACAATCTTTGTAGCCTTAACTAAAAACTTTGTTACTACACTAGTAAATATTTATGGGTGTCATCCCCACCACATTTTTTACCTTCTAACAAGGGTTATATGATACCAAAATAATTAAGTTATGTGTATGAAGTTTTAGAAATGGTCTATTGATTAGATTACAGTTGTAAGATATAAAAAAGAACACAATGGTTGTGTAAGATAAAGATAAAGAGGGGTGATAGTAACCAAATTGTAATATATAAAAAAGCAAATGACCAATATGATTGATGAGATTGGATTTATGTATCTAGGAGTTGGGGAAGATAAATTTCTCTTCTTAATCCCAAATTCCCAAAGGAAAGATCCAAATTGATTAACCGCAAAGAAATGGTCAATGCATAAATGAATCAGTCAGTTAGTAATAGGAAGAAATAGGAAAACCTTATATTCCCTTTTGGAAGAGAGTATTGAAATATTGATTAAAATGAATTGAAGACAAATACTAACCTCAAAGTATAGAAGATCTTGAAATCACTATATTCTGATGTCTGTACTGAGTTTCACAAAGTTCTACAAAGAAAACCCAAAAATCTTTTGATTTTTTGAGAAAGGTTGACCTTGACCCCTTTAGGTTGACCTTGACCAGCACAGCTCTAACGAAAATTTCATTTACGGATCCCAAAATTTTTCCAAAAAGGGTATCCAAATTTTCTCTATAATTCATTATTCCACAGCTGCATCTGCAAGAAAAATGGTTTTTTTGTTTGGATGAGGGGTTTTCCTTAGTCAAACCCTCATTTTGGAATTAACCTTGAAATGTAATTGAAATTGCAGTAATAAAAAAAGTAAATGGAACAATTCACCTTGCCTATGTTAAAACCCTTGTGGAGGATTCGATTCCATGAATACACAAGCATGGATGCTCCAAAATGAATTTATAATTGGATGTAGGATGTCTCAAATCAATTGAATCTAGATCTTCAACACCAATCTTGAATGGATATGGCTGGAGAAATCTTCAACAAGAGGGCTCCATAGAGATTGAATCCTTCAATGACTACCAATGGATCTCCTTGATGAATTGGATCTTAAATGCTTGAATGATTGAAGATAGATGAATGCTTGAATTCTTTCTTCCTTCCTTCTTGCTTTCTTAGTAGTTTCTCAACCACTTGATTTCACCTTATGCTTGATGATTGAGTGCTTGTATGATTCATGGATGCTTGGATTGAAATGAGAGGAGAAGGCTTCCTTATATACTTGTCTAGGGCACAAACTTCTAGAGAGGCCAACATAGGAGAAAAAATTCCTATTAAGTCTATACCCTTAAAAGTGGACCTAAATTAAATATCATTTAAGAGTTTACCATTTTGAAGCCCGAAATAGCTGACTCAAAAGCGGGAAATAAATATTTCCTAAACCTGACATCTGGAAACCCTCAAAATTTGAAATTTTGACCCTAGATCAGTGTCAAGGTTGAACCTGACCTAGGTCAGGGTCGAGGTTGACCTTGACCCAGAAGCAAGACCTTGACCCTAAGGTCAAGAACCTCAAATTCATAGAGCTAGGTGCCAGAAATAGGTTACAAATAAGTGGAAAATAGGAAAGAATAGGTGAAAAAGCCAGATCCAAGTCAAACACCGATTCAAGGAGTTTGACATGACCCCAAACCACTTACTCAAAGGGCTAAACTAGTCCTAAATGGAAGTTCTTCCATTTTACGATGATACATTTATTCCCCACTTTAACAAGAGTATGGACTTGATGCAAACTCTTGGTAAAGGTGATCACAACAAAATAGAAAATCTTATTGAAATCAAAGGGACAAAGAGATCCTCAAGCCTCTAGGTGCTCATGTCTTTGTCAACCCCCAGGATTATGATAAGAGAGACAACACTATAAAAAAGGGAGAAGAGGGTTGTGATTACCTCGCCCAATGAGAACTTATGTCCCATTGTGAATCACAAAAGGAAATAGCACAATTGGAAAGATAGAGTTGAACCACCTAGTGAATGTGGCTACTCACTAGTCAACCCATCAAGGATTCATGCTCAGGAATATTCTATTCTAAAAGGGAAAAGCCAAAAATAGGGAGATCCAATCTTAACGACATCTCTAACAGTAAGGGATCAAAAAATTGAAAATTGAAATAGGAGGGATCAAGAGATCCTATAAGGTAAAAATCCATGCTTTAAGGATTACATAGTAATCCATAAAGGGAGAAAAGTCTTAAGTCTTGAAAAATATCTTGAAAGTGTGTGTGTGGAAAAAGTGAGTAGAGTGTATGCCCCCATGTTAAAGTAATTTCTAACACTTTAACAAGAGCAATGTCTTGAACAAAAACATAAACAAATCCACTAATTACATTTCCACTACAAAATTCCCCAAGTGAAGTCAAATCAAGGGAAATACCACATAAACATATAGATAACAAAGAAGGTATCTACCTACCGTGGGGTCAGTATGATCATAAGATTATATATATATATATATATATATATAATATATATATATATATATATATATATATATATAATATATATATATATATATATATATATATATATATATATATATATAATATATATATATATATATATATATATATATATATATATATATATATATATAATATATTTATATATATATATATATATATATATATATATATATATATATATATATATATATATATATATATATATATATATATATATATAATGATTAACATCATTTCCCAAAGAAGGTAGAACTACAATCACAATGGAGGAAAGAGAACACAAGAGTTACGAAGAAGAGTCTTTTCAGACCAAAACACAGAGATCAAATTAGTGCTACAAAATCACAAATCCAAGCGAACTACATAAAGAAAACATTTACAAAAAATAGCACAAGTACAACATAACTTAAAAACAACATATAGAAGAATAGAGATACATATAGAGGAATAGCACAACATGTTTGATTCCTTTATCAACTTGCACCAATAAAGTAACCAGGGTCGTATAAAAGAATCAAACAAACATTTAGATAACACATCATGGGAGAAGCACAATACAACAGGAAAACACACAAAAAGCTGCCATGGAGGACAAGCCACTCAAGTGCATTACCTACTCTCCCCATCTCAGTCTATATCATTTAGGGAAGGTAGGAAACTCACAAGAGAGACTATATCAAACACAATAAGAATAATAGCCAGTTCCAAAAAGGATCCTCTTGAGAATCGTGATATTCGATACTAGGTGTAATTATCAATTGTGTTGAATGCATATTAGTTAAATCAATATCAATGTCAATAGTCTCATATTTATCATTAACAACATTAGTATCATCAGGAGTATCTTCTTCATCAAGATTAATCAAATTAGAATCTATGATACAAATAGAATCATCATAATCATTCATCTTCAAATAGTTATTAAGATTAACTTCTTCCAACACATTAGGCATAGGCTGGTCAAAAGAAGAGCTTTGAAGAATAGAGGCATGGTCCTTAGCTTGAGCTCGATGCTTCTTACAACATTCATTGGTAGATTAGTTATGTTTTGTCTTGCTTGAAATATGTTGGGAACCAGGAGGAACAACCAGCAATTCCTTCATAGGTTTTATAGGAAGATTAGTAGGATTTTGAGTAGACTAAAAAGAAACACTAGGAGTTTTATTAACAAAACTAGAAGCAATGGATAAAGGAGATGTGGAAGGCATAGGCAAAAGACCACAGTTAGGATCCATCTGAGGCATGCTTAACTCACTAATCTTGTGATGATTATAGACTTGACATGATAGAAAATACTATCAGGTTGAGAAGGACATGAATTAGGTAATGAAGGCCAAAAGAAGTCAAGGGTAGCACAATCCCTAGGCCTACACAGTTGATATAAACTATGATTAATCATCTTCACTTATTCATCATAAATGAATTTACAACACTTATGGATAGGTGAAGCAACATCATGCATGGTATTCAACCAAGGTAAACCAAGCTTAACTTGAAATTGATCAGAAGTAGGAACAACAATGAAGGTAGTGTCCACAACTTTACCATAAAGTTCAACATTCAAGTTAATAGAACCAAATGATGGTGTATCATCAAAAAATGGAAGCACTTCCATTTAGGACTGGTTTATCCCTCTGAGTATGTGATATGGGTTCATGTCAAGTGCCTTGAATTTGTCTTTGACTGGATTTGGATTTTTCCCCTGTTCTGCTTCTCTTTCCACCTGTTTCAAGCCTTTTTCTCACACCTTATCCTTAGAATCTGAGATCTATCACCTCAGGGTCAAGGTCAACCTTCTAGGTCAAGGTTGACCTTGACCCTAACCTAGGTCAAGGTCAAACTCAACTTTGACCTAGGTTAGAGTTGACCTTGACCCTAACCCTAGGTCCAAAATTCAAATTTTAGAGGTTTTAGGATGTCAAGCTTCAAAAAGTTTTATTTCCCGCTTTTGGGGTCAGCTGTTTCAGATTTTGGAATGATAAACTCTTAAATTTTATTTAATCTAGGTCCATTTCTAGGGGTTAATAATTAATTAGAATTGAATTTTCCTACATCGACCTCTCTAGATGTTTGTGCCCTAGACTAGTATAAATAGAAGCTTTCCTCTTTCATTTTCGCATCCACGCTTTCATGATCAAGAAACCTCTCAAGTTCAATCAAGAGATCAAGAAAGCCATAAGAGAAGGAAAGAATTCAAGCATTCATTCATCCTCAATCATTCAAACATTCATCAAGGAGATCCATTGATAGCCACTAAAGGATTCAATCTTTTTGGAGCCCTCTTGTTGAAGATTTCTCCATTCTCATTCATTGAAGCTTCTTCCTATTCCAAGATCCATTCAAGATTGGTGTTGAAGATATAATGCAATTTATTTGATACATCCTACTTACAATTCTACATTCATTTGGAGCATCCATAATTGTAGATTCAAGGATTAGAATCCTCCACAAGGGTTTCAACATAAGCAAGGTGAATAGTTCCATTTACTTTGTTTATATATTGTAATTTCAATTACATTTCAAGGTTGATTCCAAACCATGGTTTGACCAAGGTAAACCCCTCATCCAAAAAAAAAACCTTTTTTCTTGTAGGTATAGATGTGGGACAATCAATATCAGTGTAGATTTGAGTACCCTTTTTGACAAACTTTCGGGACCCACGAACATATTTTTTGTCGAAGCTGTGCAGGTCAAGGATGAATTTTTTGGGTAAGATTGTACCCTGGGGTAAGATCTTACCCCTGTCCTGAGGTCAAGGATGACGTTGCTCTGAAAGACATAAGGTTTATGTTTTTTCTCTATTTCTACATTTCCAGACCAGGTCCAGTTGCAGAATCTCTTGAAATTGAACATGGACATCAGAAAATAGTGTTTTCAAGATTTACCCTATTCCAAGGTTAGTATTTGTCTTCAATTTAATCAAGTTTCCAATACACACTTTCTATAATGGAATATAAAGTTTTCTCCTTTCTTCATCTTCCCTATAGATTAATTCATTTGTGCATTGATCACTTCCTTGTGATTAATCAATTTCGATCTCTCCTTTAAGAATTTGGATTGAGAAGTAGATCTTACAATCCCCCACATACATCCAATACATTTTCATGCTTCCAAAATTCCATATATTACATTTTGGTGTTAGATTTCTCTTTATATTGTCTCGTGTGTTCACCCTCAACATTACATTTTGGTGAACCCACGATAGACAACTCTTACTTTTATGGTGTTAGATCTTGAATGTATTAGATTTATTTTATGTGCTTTTATCTCAAATAAAATCAAAATACAAAAATATACATTTATTTATGCTTTGTTTTTTCTTAGTTTATTTCATTTGCATTGTATTGGTACATGAGCTTTACTACCTCTAGGCCCACCTATGATATTCATGCTAGATGAAGTCATAGACTTATGTGTGCCTTTGATTTTGAGTCTTCCTATCCTTTCCTTTGGAAATTAGATGAAAATTTGATTATTCATGATTCTAATCCTACTATGGAGAAAAATCTTCTGACTAATCTCATGCTGAGGATGATGCTTTAAGAGTTCCTCTTTAACAAGTCCAAAAAATTTCAATTGAACTTGATAAAATGGGTAATTGGCTTATTCAAGAAAACCATAATCAAGAATCTATTCAAGCTATAGAAGCTCTTAAGAAAGTTCTTCATGATAATTTTCAAGGTGTTAATCTCTTGCATGGTATTACTCATCTCATGCATTCAAATGTTACACCTTTAGCTCAAGAAGCTCAAGAGTTAGGATTCACTCCTCCTGTCACTAGTGTGGAACCTTCTTCCACTCCTTTACCTAGAATTGCTTCTTATACTCCTCCTTTGGTGACTATGATGGTTCCCTCTCTTTCTATGAGTGTTCCTCCTATGTCGCTTCCTACATCACAACCTTCTTATCATAATGTTCCTTTTACTTATTCCAATCCTCTTCCAACTATGGTTCCAAGTGTTCCTCCAGTTGTGTCTTCCATTCATGCTGCTTCATACACTTTACCCAATGGTTCTAATGTTGATATGCCTCATATTTCCTCTAGTGATTCAAAAATCATCAATTTGGCTTAAACTGTGTCCTCTTTACAACAACCACTTGCCTCCTTGACTCAAAACAAGCTTAGTATTCCTACATGTGACATGGGAAGTCCTTTATCCCTAGACATAATTCACACTCATGTTCCTCAGTAAACCGATATGCCTCATCTTGAGAGTTACAATGGTAAAGGAGATCTTTTTACTCATATTAAAACATTTGAAGTCCTTTGTGGTGATAATGCTCATGACCATAGGATTTTATCCAAGTTGTTTGCTAGAAATTTTCATGAGAAGGCCTTACAATGGTATTGTTCCTTGCCTCCTTATTCTATTGACTCTTTTCTGAAACTTGCTAATGCTTTTATTCAACAATTTCAAAATAACATTGGTTCACAAGTGTCCTTAACTAATTTGATGCATTGTAAACAAAAGACTAAGGAAAAATTGTCTAAATTTATTGGTAATTTTAAGCATTTGTATGCTCAGATTTCTTATCATGTTCCTAATATGGATATTCAACATATGTTTGTTTTGAATCTGCAAAAGGATATTAGAGATAAGATTCTACCTACTAAATTTACTTCTTTTCAACAACTTTGTCCAACGCTTCATCATTATCAATTACAAGTGAGTCAATTTGAGAGAAACACTCCAATTGGTCCTATTCTAGTTGATAAGAGTGATGTTTCTCCTAATCCAAACAAATTTCAAAAACTCAACAACTATGTCAAGATAAATAAACTAGTGAGTACAGTTGCTGATCAAGTTGTTGTTGCATCCCACAATGCCACTTCTCCATTTTCTTCTTTTCATTTGAATTGTATGTTTACTCCTCTCTCTAAATCTTTACATTCTATTATGAATAGATTGTTAACTACTAATATGATTACTTTACCTTCTATTCAACCTCTTTTACCTACTATGGTGGCATCCAAATCCTTTGATCCTAAAGCCTTTTGTCAATATCATCGTCAGAATGGTTACGATACTAAGAAATGTTATTCATTAAAATATAAGGTTCAAGACTTAATTAATTCTAATGCTTTATCTATTGATAACTTTGATGGTAGTGGGAACAAATATGTCTCTCCTCCTAATCAAAACATTCAAATCTATAGGAATCCTTTACCTACACATCATACTAATTCCATTGCTCAACCATATTCTATGGATATAGTTTATGATTCAAAGATGGATGATCTTAATCACATCATTAACCACGTGGAGCATGTTGTTTTGTATCAATCTGTATCTCCACCTTAGCCTCAATCTCAAGCTCAATCTCAAGTTCCACCTAAACCTAAACTAAAATCTCAACCTAAACCTTGGAAACAACCTAAGAATAAAAGACCTCGGGAACTTTTGATTACCTTTGATGACTCTGAGACTATTAAAGCTCTTGATGGTCCCCTCTACATTTATGCTAGGATTTCTTAGATACCTATGCACAGTTGTCTTGTTGATCCTAAATCCTTAGTCAATTTTATTACAGAAAAAAAATCTTTTTATGAAAAACTTGCAATGTGATTCTTATGATATATCTGATGTGTGGATTAAATTGTAATGTTTTTCTTTATCCATCATTTGGTTCCATCAACTTGTCAGTTGAACTTTGTGGTAAAATTGTGAATACTTCCTTTGTTGGTGTTCCTACTTCTGATCAATTTCAAGTTAAGCTCAATTTTCCATGGTTAAATGCCATGCATGTTGTTGCCTCTACTATCCATAACTGTCTTAAATTCATTCATGATGAAGAACTGAAGATAATTAGCCATAGTTTATATCAATCTGAATAGGTGTAAAATGGAGCCTTAACAATACACCTAACATTCAACACTATTCATTTGTAATATTGTTTTGGAAAAGTAAATATGGAAATACTTGAAAATTAATTAGGTTAAGATACATACCTCATCATGAAATAGATTTAGAAATACCTATTTTCTAAAGCTTGTGCGGAGTTTCAGAAAATTCTACAACCAGATCTGGGACCAGGAAGTCATGATAGAGAAAACCTAGAAAACTTCCATCTTTCTGACAGCAGGTAGTCTTTGACCCTCATAAAAGGTCAAAGGCTACATTTTTTTTTGAAGGCCGATTTTGACTTTGTTCATAGATTTGAGAAGTTTTCCGAAAAAGGTACTCAGATTTGTCCTCCAATTCTTGAAACAATGACTATAGATATCTGAAAAAGGGAGTTTTTGGGGTGGCTATATAGGGTGTTGCCTTAGTCAAACCCCCATTTTGGTGATCTCCACCTCCAAAAATAGCCAATTGAAATAGAATGTGTGTGTGTATGTATTGAAAGTGTAATGCCAAGATCTAATCCTCTAGATAAAAACCCTAGAATGAATATGTATGACACAACAGTGCATAGATTTGAATGAGATAAAAAAGCATACCAAGCCCCCAAGGCTAAAGTACTTCTACCAAACTCACAATCCATAATTGCTACCCCATGATTGTATCTTTGAATTCTTGAATGTTGGTAATGGTGGATCAAGGAAGAAATGATCTCTCTTGCTCCAAGTAGGTGTTCACAATGGTGTGTTCACAAAAGATGCTTGATATCAACAATGGCTTGATCTTCTATATCATCCTCTTGCAATCTTGCATCTTCACTTCACCATTCCTTTCTTACTTGAATCTCATTGAAATATGATCACTTGAGTGCAATTTCTTGGTGTTGATATGTTGTCTTGTGAAAATGAATGCAAATGAGAGTCTTTATATACAGGTTTTCAAGATGAGGCTCCTAGAGCAATGTGAGGAGCCATTATTAAAATTTCACCTTTAATTAAGGTCCAATCACAATAAACAACTAAGGAGGGAAAAAAAATTAAATTAATTTTGAATTAAAACCTTTCTGCACTCGAAGCTGAGGGCCCAACATTGATTTCGGGGGCTGTCGGGACCAAATCTAGAAAAGGGGCACAGAGTCTGGAGGATGTCAAAGATGACCTCATCTTTGACCTAGGTTAGGGATGAGATCAACTCTAACCTAGGTTAGGGTCGATCTTGACTCTAACCTAGGTCAAGGTCAACCTTAACTTTGACCTAGTGAGCCCAGATCCAGCCAGAATCATGATAGGAGGTCTCAGGGATGCCCAAAGACCTAGAAATGATGCTAGGATAGGAAAAAATGTTGGGGAGTGGCATAAAATCCTATGATAATTGAGATGAAGGCTAGGAGGAACTATTTCTAAGTCCTACCTAGAAAATAGAGCCATGAAAGAGGGAAATTAATGAGAATCCCTGGGATCCTAACCCTAATTTCACCTAGAATGAAGAAATCAAGTGTAGAATGCATCCTAAATGCAAGTTTATCATGATAAATGTACTAAAAGAGGGTGCTAAACCTATCAAGATGGAAGTGCTTCCATTTTAAGATGATACATTTAGCCCCCACTTTAGCTTAGATATGACACTATGTGAATATGCAAGCTAAAGTAAGAAAACATCATAGTAAATAAAAAGGATATAGCCAAGTCCTTGATGTAAAAATCCTATAGAAAACTATTAGAACCTGCAACACACAAGGTTAATGAAAATCTATAAATCACCTAATGCTTACTATATGATAATTTTAGTAGTATATAGAGCCCCTTATGCCCCCCTTATTTTAGTTTTCTACTTCAGAAGGGTGAAACAGGGTCATAAGATAAAACTCTATATAATAGGTATGTAGTATGTTGAAAAGTCCTTTCCTAAACCAATTATAAGGATTCCCAACCTTCCTAAATTGGTTCAAGGAGTTAGGTATCTGAATCATGATTCCAACACCACTGACGGCACTAAAAATAGAGTTACCGAACTCAAGTTATGATGAAAAGAGTGGATGTCTGTCTAAATGCATAAGAAGGGAAATCTGAGTTTACCCTAAGGAAACCCTAAAATAAACCCTAATTTGAACTTATAAATAAGGAAAAGAGATAAATACTTACTCATTCTTACTATTTTTAGATTTAAAATGAGGAAGCAAGATGCTGAGAAGAGAGGAACTTCGAGTGATGTGCCTAGAGCTTTTGAGACACAACCTAGCTACCAGATGGTCACTACCTAAGGTGAGTTTGTTGTTGTCTACCTTTGTGCTTTCCAAATTCCTATTTTTTATAGGCAAGGTTGACTTTACCCGTCTAGGTGAACTTTGACCCAATTTTGTTAGATTTACATATTTGATGATGTAGATGACTGATATGATGCTTGTTTGTGCTTGTGGGACTTGGTCTGTTTTTGAGAGCATCCCTTTGGAAAGTTGCTAGTCATGGTTAGAGAGAGATTGTCCAAGCTTGATGATGAGGAGATGCAGTTACTAAGAGATGCGAGACTATACTGGGTATCATTCCTTCCACATATCAGACAACATCAAGCCATACTATCAGCTCTAATAGAGAGGTGGGATGAGGATACATGCTCCTTCCATCTTCCCTCTGGAGAGATCATAGTGACATTAGAGGATGTCTACAGGATCATGTAGCTTCTAGTCCAAGGTGAGAGCATCAGACCTAGAGAACAACATGCTTGTGAGGAGATCTATGTAGACACAAAGTATTGTATAGGATGGCTTCCACATATGCAGACCTAGTCAGATCATGTCCTATTATCATCCATACTATCAAGCCCTACACCTTTAGTACGGAAGGTGTTGCTTTGCATAGTAGCCTTGGTTGTGTTACCTAAGTCAAAGAGTACTATATTCTATTCACCTCTTACACATCTCATATAGAGGATGGAGAGAGAGAGAAGACCATGTTCTCATGTGGTCATAGCATGCTAGCTTAGATATACCATAAGCTAGGTTAGCTAGTGAGGTATCAGCGAGAGAGTCTGTCGATATTCACGCTCTTGCAGATTTGGATGTTTGAGCATTTCACATGTACACATCCACAAGGAGTTCTAGTGATGGTAGATGCGACTACACTAAGAGTATTCACATATCCCTTGAGAGATATTTGGTAGTTTGGAGATATGCTCTATTGGAGAGTACATTTAGACCGCATTGCGAGCACTGATGTGATATGGAGACCCTACTGTTGGATGACATAGTGGCTTGATACATGATTCCAAATGAGACATTCATAGAAGAGTAAGCTGCTGGAGGGTCATAAAAGTCATATAGTGATGCCCTATTATTATGATTGGGTGATGAGGTAGTTTGGCCTGTTACAGGGAGTCCCTAGTGCAGTACCTCACTATGTACATCCAACAAGATACTATCAGAGACCTGACGCCATATGCTGACCATCGATAGAAGACATAGAGGATAGTGATGCTAATGAGATAGAGGACATAGAGGTACCATCAGATGTGACCTATTCAAGCATGATCTGAGATTACATAAGGTACTGGAGTTTGTAGGGGATCTGTCCTATCTTTCCCAAGGATTATCCCATACGTGATCTAGGTTTTTACAGAGGGGACACACAGGGATAGTGGAGCCATAGAGGAGGATGAGGATATTAGAGATGAGGAGGAGCACATATCTGAGGGAGATCCCATGGAGGAGGAGAGAGTAGATAGAGCAGAGGAGAGATTGGAGGAGAGAGCTGAGGACATGCCCCCAGCTGGTGATATTGGTGCAGATATTCCTATTACTCGTGCATCACCATTGAGATCACGATGGCTCCCATGGCCCCACACAGAGACACCACCATCAAGACCTAGATATAGCGAGTGTGGAGAGAGTAATCACTCCATGCCCCTACCATCTAGACACTTTACTGACATCCAGGAGAGAGACCTAGGTATGAAATATGAAATTTGATTGAATATGTGATTTGATTCAAGATAAATAAGACACTAGACTGATAAAAGTTTTCATTCTATAGCTATCGTAGTAGAGTGGAGGAGATTTGTATCCAATATTCTCAAGGCTACAATTATATCCTACTGACTACCAGTTGACGAGAAAGATTGTTCCATCAGTCGCAGAGATCTAGGCAGGCATGCCGATATCTTTGCATGCATCCAGTGAGAGCTGAGATTGTGAAGAGAAAAAGAGGAGAAGCTAATGGCAGAGGTACAGAGTCTCCGAGGATGTTCACATGGTATGAGCATATCTAGGAGCCATACATGGACACACAAATATTCATCTTCCCATCACAAAGTAGAGAGATTCAGGAGCCATCAGCCATCCAAGCAACGTAATGATAGACATAGTGATAGATAGGGCCATTGGCCACATATGTATCAAAACTTTAAAAACTCTCTTTGATAAATGATAAAATTTCTCTACTGATTAGTTGTATGTTTTATTACTATGCTTTAACCAATATAAAACTTAATAGAAAGAAAGAAAGAAAGAAAGTGCATAAATATATTCAATATGTAATTTTTCTAAAACTACATAACCTATAAAATAAGTCTTTATAAGGAATCCACAAATGCACAGGGAAACAATGAAATTAAGGATAATAACATTTAAGATGCATAATATTAATGGGTTCCTTAAAAGAAACACCATCCATATCAGAAAGTTTATAAGCACCTAAACCAAAGTCTTCAATAACAACAAAAGGTCCAAGCCAATTAGGGCTAAATTTTCCTTTTTCACTCGGTAAAGCATTTACATTTCATTGATTCTCATAAATGACTAAATCACCAACTGCAAATGTTCATTTAATTACCTTATGATTGTATTGTTTCTAAAGAGATTTATGTTAAGCTTTTATATGTTGTAATGCATGTATTCATTGTTCATCCAACATTTCTAGTTCTTGTAAGTGTTGTTCCCAAAAAGTATCTTTATTAATTGTCCCATGAAATGAAACATGTAAAGAAGGTATTTCTAGTTCCAAAGGCATAATAACATCAATACCATAGACAAGATTGTAAAGAGAAGTACCCATGGTAGTATGAACACTATTCCTATAGGCCCATAAAGCATAAGTCAATTGAGTATGCCAATCTTTTGCATGCTTACTAACTATTTTTCACAAAATTTGTTCAATAATTTTATTTGATGCTTTAGCTTGTCCATTAGATTGATGATAGTAAGGAGTTGAAAATCTATGTTGAATCCTATATTTCTCCAAGAATTTTGTGACTTCTTTATTTTTAAAAGAGGTTCCATTATTCAAAATTATCATCGAAGGAATACCAAATCTTGTTATGATATTATTAAGGATGAAATCACAAATAACATCCGTCATTGTTGAATGAAGAGGGACAGCTTCGACCCACTTCGTGAAGTAATCTGTAGTAGTGAAAATGTAAGTATGTCCTTGAGAAGAAGCTAGTAAGATTTTTCCAATAAGGTTAAAACCCCAAATACTAAAATGCCATGGAGAAACTTGATTACGAAGCTCACGAGAAGGAGCATGAATCAAATTACTATGTTGTTGACATTGAGGACATTTCTTAACAAACATGAAAGAATCTTGTTCCATTGTTTTCCAATAATATCCCATTTGAAGCAATTTATTAACCAGGGATTTTCCACCAAAATGTCCCCCACATGAACCAGAATGAGTTTCTGCTAAAGCTAGGGGAATTTTAGTGCTATTGAGACATCTTATTAATAATCCTTCATAAGAGCATTTTTAAAGTGTATCTCCTAAAATGATGTAACGTACTACAAGTTTCCTAATACAATTACGTGTGTTCTTGGTTGCTGATTCGGGAAAAGTACCATCCTTCAAAAAATGAAAAATATGTGAATACCATTCATCTGAATGCAAATAGAAACAATCACAGGTAATCTTGTCAGAAATTGCAGGGCATTTAAGAGTTAGTATAGTAAATTGAAAGTTTTCAGTATTATTCTCAAGACAAACCAAAGAATTTGCACTTGCCATTTTATTATTTTACAAATGAATAGTGTTGAATGTTACTTGTCAAGAGCTAAATCTCTGTACTATGTCATTTTAGCATTATTAGTCTGATATCCTCATTTAATCTATTCAACAATCAATTGTGAATCTCCATATATTTGTAAATGTTTTATATTGAAGGATGAAGCTGCTCATAGTCTAGCTATAAGAGCTTCATACTCTGTAATGTTATTAGTACAAGGAAAGGTTAACTTATATGATAAAGGGATGAGTTTTTTTGTAGGCCAAATCAAGATGATACCCACACCAGAACCTGTCTTACATTTAGACCCATCAAAATATAATTCCCAAATATCATCCTATTGAATAGCTAGGATATTATCATTAGGAAATTCTATTGAAGTAGAACATGTATCTGAATGAGGACAAGGAGCTTCAGTGAGATAATCTGTTAACACTTGTCCCTTAATAAACTTTTGAGAAATAAAATTAAATCTAACTCGGTAAGAAACATCACCCATTTTGCCAACCAGCTAGAGAGGTCAGTCTGTGAAAAAAGATGTTTCAAAGGATCAAATTTGACAATCACATTAACCTCAATGTCTATAAGATAATGCCTAAGTTTCTGACATGCATAAACTATACCTAGAGATTGTCTTTCTAAATCTATGTACCCTGTTTCCTAATCGAGTAAATTCCAACTAATGTAATACATAGGTCTTTCCTTACCATTATCATCAATTTGAGCTAACAATGCACTGATGGCCCGTGGAGTCACTGAAGTGTATAAATGGAATGGTTTACCAAAATTAGCAGGCTGCAAGATAGGATGATTCGCATGATACTCCTTAAATTGCTCAAAAGTTTTTTACACTCATCATTCCTAGAGAAAGTGGTATCCTTTCTAAGCAAGGAAATAAAAGGGATAGTTCGGTCTACTAAATTAGAAATAAAGCGATGAATAGATTGTATTTTTCCTTGTAAACTTCATAACTAAGAAATATTCTTAGGAGGAGGCATATTAACAATAGCTTCAATCTTTCCAGTATCTACTTCGATGCCTCGCTTAGAGATTATAAATCCTAATAATTTACTGGAATCAACTCCAAAGACACATTTCTTAGGATTCAATCTCATATTATAACTTCTAATCCTTTCAAATATTTGTCGTAAAATGGTAACATGATCTTCTCTTTGTATAGATTTTGCTAAGATATATTCCACATAATCTTCAAGGATCTTATGAATGTAATCATGAAAAATCAGAGTCATAGCCCATTCATAAGTTGCTCCTGCATTTTTTACTCCAAAAGGCATCATGACCCAAAAAAAGGTTCCCCAAGGTGTTATAAATGCAGTCTTAAATTGATCTTCAAGAGGGATAAAGATTTGATTATATCCCAAAAAACCATCCATAAAAGATAACAAGGCATGACCCACTATTGAATCCACAATCATATCAATATTAGGTAATGGGAAATCATCTTTCAAGGATGCCTTATTTAAATCTCTAAAATCAAGTACACATCCTTATCTTATTTTCTCCTTTTGACGCAAGCACAATATTTGAAATCCAATTTGAATAGTCAATATAATAGATAAATTCAGAATTCAATCATTTCTCAATTTCACCTTTGACTAATAATGAAATTCGTGGATTCATCTTTCAAATTTTTTTGTTTCATAGGTTTCATATTTGGTTTTAAAATAATGTTATGAGTAACAATATGAGGATCTATACCCAACATATCTAAATATGTCCAAGCAAAGATGTCTTTAAATTCAATCAAAAGCGAAACCAACTGATCACGTTCATCTTGATTCAAACATTTCCCCCAGATCCATTATCAATTAAGGTTCTTTGAATGATACTCTGATTCATAGAAACAACCACCATAAGAGCATCATATTGATTTTGCACCTCTAGGGAAGGTAAATCATTATCAAAAACCACAATAGGAGGTACAAAAGGCATAGTAT